>CM064553.1:9592803-9598736 GCA_032716605.1 Paralithodes platypus
TAAGAAGGCAAACAAAATAATTGGCTTTATAGGCAGGTCATTTGAGCATAAATCCAAAGAAGTTATCCTAACCCTTTACAATTCCTTAGTCCGCCCTCTTCTGGAATACTGCGTTCAATCCTGGTGCCCTTATTACCAAAAAGATATAAACAAGCTAGAACGAGTTCAACGTAGAGTTACCAAAATGATATCTAGCCTAAAGAACAAACCATACGAAGAGCGTCTTATGAGAATTAAATCTATTTCCTTTAACCCAGCGCAGATAAGAAGGTGACTTAATTCAAGTGTTCAAAATCATCAAGGCATCGACAATATGAACTGTAGTAAGTACTTCACTATCGACCAATCTAATTACACACGGGGAAACGGTTGCAAAATTATTGGTAAATCTTTTAACTCACACGAATCTAAGAATTTCTTCTTCAATCGAGTTGTCAACTTGTGGAATGGGCTTCCCCCGAAACGTTATAGACTGCATCACCGTTGATTCATTTAAACTCCGCTTAGACAAATATCTCGCTTCAAACCCGCGACTGACTGCGTTTGTAAATGAATAACTTTATTTTATCCCCCCCTCAGTTACTAACCCCTCTGTCCCCTACTAACTTCCTAATCCTGCCACGGACATTAGTTCCAGGGCAGTAATTCCCTTTCCAATGTTCCCTTACCCACTCTAAACCACTGTTTGGACACTTGATCCTCAGTGTTTTGGAGGACAAGCAACCTAGAAGGGTCACTAGATCTGTTGTTGCTTGATTTCCTTTGTACTTCCCTTTGTAACAAACACAGTAGCCTAGTAGGTAGAGCTCTCGTCTCACACACTAGGGGTCGGGGGTTCAATCCCCGGCCGGGCGGAGACAAATTGGGCTTGTCTCCTTTCATGTGTTAGCCTCAGTTCACCTAGCTGTAAATAGGTACCTGGAATAAGTGGACGACGTTGTGACGTCCCATCTGGGGTTTGGCAAAAATGGTACAAGGCGAGATGGGTATCATATGGTTCACCTAAGCTGATGGCTACCTAAGCCTTCGGGCGAGACGGTACCGGTACCGTCTATAGTGAGAATGGTACCATACAGATCCCACCCTAAGCCTTCGTTTCCGATGTCGCCAATTGGCTAAAATACAGACTACACACACACATCCATTCCAACGATACATATAACACCTACACATATAGGAGGCGGGAAATAACGAGCATGCTCCCTCCCGCAATACAACTAAGTAAAGTACAACTAGAGTAGTACAACACTAGAGTAAGTACACACACCAATACACACACACACACACACACTCTGACACAGACACACACATATATACACACACACACACACACACACACACACACACACACACACACACACACCCTCTGGAAGTTAGTTAGAGTGACTTTTTACACATGGTCTGGATCCCCTTAAGTTATTACGAGATGCAAATGATTCCAGTGGTGGGGAGAGAGAGAGAGAGAGAGAGAGAGAGACGTGATACTCAAGGTTAAGTTAATTATTTTATAAGTGAGAATAAAAGCAAAATTAAGAATACAATACAACAATGATAGAGAGTGAGAGAGAGAGATATATAGAGAGAGTGAGAGTGAGAGTGAGTGAGAGTGTGAGTGAGAGTGAGAATGAAAGTGAGTGAGTGTGAATCTAAGACATGAAATAACACGTCGTATGGCACAGGAGAGAGAGAGAGAGAGAGAGCGAGAGTACAAAGGAGTACAAAGGAAATGAAGCAACAACAGATATAGTGACCCTTCTAGGCTGCTTGTCCTCCAAAACACTGAGGATCAAGTGTCCAAACAGTGGTTTAGAGTGGGTAAGGGAACATTGGAAAGGGAACTACTGCCCTGGAACTAATGTCCGTGGCAGGATTAGGAAGTTAGTAGGGGACAGATGGGTTAGTAACTGAGGGGAGGATAAAATAAAGTTATTCATTTACAAACGCAGTCAGTCGCAGGTTTGATGCGAGATGTTTGTCTAGGCGAAGTTTGAATGAATCAATGGTGCTGCAGCCTATAACGTCTCGGGGAAGCCCATTCCACAAGTTCACAAGTCGATTGAAGAAGAAATTCTTAGATTCGTGTGAGTTAAAAGATTTACCAATAATTTTGCAACCGTTTCCCCGCGTGAAATTAGATTGGTCGATAGTGAAGTATTTACTACAGTTCATATTGTCGATGCCTTTGATGATTTTGAACACTTGAATTAAGTCGCCTCTTAATCTGCACTGGGTTAAAGGAAATAGATTTAATTCTCTAAGACGCTCCTCGTATGGTTTGTTCTTTAGGCTAGGTATCATTTTGGTAACTCTACGTTGAACTCGTTCTAGCTTGTCTATATCTTTTTGGTAATAAGGGCACCAGCATTGAACGCAGTATTCCAGAAGAGGGCGGACTAAGGAATTGTAAAGGGTTAGGATAACGTCTTTGGATTTAAGCTCAAATGACCTGCCTATAAAGCCAATTATTTTGTTTGCCTTCTTAACAACTTCTGAACATTGTTGACTCGGGTTTAGGTTACTCGATATTGTTACTCCCAAATCGGTTTCTCTGTTTACATTCTTAAGCTGAGTGCCACTCATCGAATTGTTGCTTTCTCATTTAGGTATCCGATATGTAGTACTTTACATTTATCCGCATTGAAACTCATTTGCCAAATTTGGGCCCAATGTGACAACTTATCTATATTGTGTTGCATATCGTCAACTTTTTCTTTTGAGAGTACACTATTTGCAATTTTTGTATCGTCAGCAAATTTTGAGATTGTACAGGTGAGACCCTCATACATTAGAAAGATAATTGGTCCTAGTACCGATCCCTGGGGTACCCCGCTACTTACATAGTCCATTTAGATGCCTTACCGTTTATGACTACTCTTTGCTTTCTGTCGCCGAGCCAATTTTCTATCCATTTCAACACACCATCTTGTATTCCATGCGCTTTTAGTTTTAGCAGTAAATGTTTGTGGGGAACTTTGTCAAAGGCCTTTTGAAAATCAAGGTATATAATATCTACAGATTTACTCTCATCGTAGAGGTTGAGGATATCGTGGAAGAAGTCTAAGAGGTTTGTTAAACAAGAACGTTTTTTATGAAAGCCGTGTTGAGTATCTTTAAGTATGTTATTTTCCTCTATGTGATTTACGAGTCTGTCTCGTATGAGTATTTCTAGCATTTTACATACAACTGAGGTTAAGCTAATTGGACGATAGTTACTGGGTAGGGATTTGCTGCTTTTTTTTAATATCGGTGTTACGTTGGCTAGCTTCCACTGATCTGGCATAGTCCCAGACTGCAAGGATTTATTGAATAGCAATGTCAATGGTTTGGAGAGCTCATCCTTAGCTTCCTTTAGAACTCTAGGTGAGATTGTATCAGGTCCAGGCGTTTTATTTACCTTGAGTTTATCTAGACAATTCAATAATTCTCTCTCTGTAACGGTGATATTGCTTAGAACATCTGAATTATCAATCTGAACCGGCGATGGTGTAGGGATATCACTGAGGTCTTCTGTTGTAAAAACTGATGCAAAGAAGGTATTGAGGGCATTACTCATTTGTTTTTCGTCTTTGGTGTATTCTCCATTTTCATCGACTAACGGTCCAACAGTTGAAGTAACTACATTCTTCTTTCTGATATAACTATAGAATTCTTTCGGGTTTGTTTTACTTTGATTCGCAATATTTAACTCCAGGGTCTTTTTACTTTGCTTAATTAACTTTTTGGCTTTGCGTCGTAGCTCTACAAATTTCACCCGTTTTTCGTCATTTTGTGAGGATTTTAATCTATCATTAGCAAACTTTATAGCAAGCAGACAGTCTGAAATATCTGTATTCCACCATTTGGGCTTATTATTATGGCCTGGACGCCGTATTTTCGATGGTCTGCAGTCCTGCACTGCTTTTAGGTAAGTGGTTTCGAATAATTCCCAAGATGTATTTATGTCGTTGTTGTTAATTAAAAAGATCCAGTCAGTTTCTTTGAACATAGCTCTAAGTTTATGAAAGTTTGGTTTCTTGAGAGAGAGAGAGAGAGAGAGAGAGAGAGAGAGAGAGAGAGAGAGAGAGAGAGAGAGAGAGAGAGAGAGAGCTAGATCTAGAAACTGTGGCGTTGGTGGTGAGGTAGGCTAAATTAGTTAATTAGATAACGTTTTTACAAGGTGTTGGGGGGGGTAGGGGGGGGAATGTTAGCAGTTGTCGCTAAGGAGTTTAATTGTTAGCGGTGAGAGAGTGAGAGTGAAAGAGAGAGAGAGAGAGAGAGAAAATAAGAAATAAAGAAAGAAGAGAGAGAGAGTGAGTGAGAGTGAGATTGAGAGAAAGAGAGAGAAAGAAATTAAGACAAAGCGAAAGACAGAGAAAGAAAGCAGAGAGAGAGAGAGAGAGAGAGAGTGAGATTGAGGCGAGAGAATGAGAGAGAAAGAAATTAAGACAAAGCGAAAGACAGAAAGAAAGAAAGAAGGGAGAGAGGCGAGAGAATGAGAGTGAGTGAGAGTGAGATTGAGGCGAGAGAATGAGAGAGAAAGAAATTAAGACAAAGCGAAAGACAGCAAGAAAGAAAAAAAGAAGAGAGAGAGAGAGAGAAGGAGGGGGAGTGTTTTCCTGGGTGTTCTCCGTTATTTTGTTATGCTTTATGTTATTTTGTTATGCTTTGTTCTTTGTTGTTCTCTGTTCTTCTCCTTGTTATTTTGTTTTATTTATTCTATTTCTTATTTTAATTAGTGAGGTGAAACATCTTAAAATCTCAAAACTAATGGAAGGAAGTAGGGAGGGACCCCGCACCCGATATAATAATAATAATAATAATAATAATAATAATCGATTTAATTCGAGCATATCTGACCATTTTCGAGCAATGCGTATTAATTTGTCCCATAGGTTAACTAAATCACCTTCCTAGACTTCCTTCGACCTAAGAAATATGCCCACCCAGACCTCCTTCGAGCTAAATTTGTACATTTTTGGATATGAAAATGACGAAGTTGATGGTTGATTTCTTGTAAGTTGCAAGATCGCTATCGCTGACCCAGAAAAAACAATCGACACCTGAATGGGGCGAAGCGTCTTATTATCGCCAAGCTAAATATTATTCCTATGGAGTCAGAGCTGTGTGTGTATGGAAGAGAGAGAGAGAGAGAGAGAAGTAAATTAATAAATATATACATAAATAAATAGACAAATACATAGATAGATGGAAAGAAAGATAGATAGATAGATAGATAGATAGATAGATAGATAATGAAGGAGATTGGGTTGTCTTTCGCTTCCTATAGAGGTTCGTCTAGCTCATGTCTGACAATAACACTTTAAAATGCTGCATTTTATGACCTGTTTATGGTAATCTAATACTCATTATTGTGATTATTCTCTCTCTCTCTCTCTCTCTCTCTCTCTCTCTCTCTCTCTCTCTCTATCTATCTATCTATCTATCTATCTATCTATCTATCTATCTATCTATCTATCTATCTATCTATCCTTCTATCTATCTATCTATCTATCTATCTATCTAGCTGTCTCCCTCTGTCTATCTATCTAGCTGTCTCCCTCTGTCTATATCTAGCTGTCTCCCTCTGTCTACCTGTATAATATTATGTATTTAGTCTTCTTTATATATATATATATATATATAAGGAATAGAAGAATCAGGAGCACTCGGTGTAAAAACATGTTTATTGGCGACAGTTCCGGAGGTGACTTACTCCATCATCAGGCGAATCTACAAAATAAAACATAGTCCATCAGTTAAAATTACAAAACAAGGCTAAGAATATTCATACAGTGATATTTAATCAAGGAACAATGAGGGTATTTTTGGGCGTTTTGGTGGGCTTTGTGGTGATGAACTGATACTAGGTACAGCACAAATTCCATCCCAATAATATCTTCCCATTGACATATCGGGATTCGAACCCGGGTCCATTGGATTACCAGTCCAGTGAC
>CM064553.1:9598836-9653836 GCA_032716605.1 Paralithodes platypus
CTAATGGGGCGAACGTCATAAAATTTAAAAAGCAATGGGGCTAAACATGAGGGAGAAAGGGGCAAAGAAAAAAATCCCTCAAGTGGAAATCACCCCTTCAACACTTCATACTCCACACACTCTAACTAAAGTAAACGGGCTGTACATTTCCACCAACTATTCCCTGGCTGATCCTTCCCAAATGGTAGCAATACTAACTCGATTTATCTATGGATTTCTTTAGTTATGAGAGGTATGAACAGACTATAGTATATGATCTCCTTCTACCACTTTTACTATCGTCACTCATCTTGTCTCCTTTATTTTCTTATTATATATCTGAGTCTCCCTTGTAACTTCCATTTTCTATGTCTTTTTAATTTCACTTCCGATTCCCATTTTCCTTGGTTTATCTTAACTTTTATGTAATTCATTCTGCTAGCACTTCCTCTCTCTCTCTCTCTCTCTCTCTCTCTCTCTCTCTCTCTCTCTCTCTCTCTCTCTCTCTCCTGTCTATTACCTTAGTTATATTCCTCTTTTTGTTTCCGTTTTCCCTTCTTCCCTCCTTTCCTCTCTCTCATCTCTTCCTTTCCCGCTCTTCTTCTCTTCCTCCTCCCTCTCTCTCTCTCTCTCTTCCACTTCTTCCTCCCCTTCTGTTTATGTATTCTCCTCCTCTGTCCCCTACCCCTCCTCCTCCCCCCTACCCCTACCCCTACTCTTCCTCCCCTCCCTCCTCCTCCTCTTTCCCCTACCCCTAATCCACCTCCCTTTCCTCCTCTCCCTCTTCTTCAAACCCATTTATCTAATCTTCCTCCTCTTCCTCCTCTCCCTTCTTCTCCTCCTCCTCCTCCTTCTCCTTCTCCCCATTCCTCCCCCTCCCCCCCACCCCACAACTTTGAACAGAAACTTAGGTAAACGAATAATGTTCACCGCTGTTCACAAGCCCCAGGGACACCCACTCTCTCTCTCTCTCTCTGTCTCTGTCTCTGTCTCTCTCTCTCTCTCTCTCTCTGTCTCTGTCTCTGTCTCTCTCTCTCTCTCTGTCTCTGTCTCTGTCTCTGTCTCTGTCTTTTATATATATACATATATATTGAAGCAAGTACACTACATATATATTGAAGCAAGTACACTACATATATATTGAAGCAAGTACACTACATATATATTCTAAGTTCTAACCAGTCCCCTGAACAGTTTTTAATAGGTTACTTGAGGATATTTTAGCGGGACATTAGGTAAACATTTATCAAAGATATTGTTCAATGTTTGGGTAAGATTAGGAGTGGTGGGCGTACCACTACCAACATACAGCATAACTCATCTATAAAACATTAACCTAACCAAACAACCTAACTTAACCTAACCTAGTGTTCATGTAGTACTAGGTTAGGTTAGGTTAGGTTAGGTTAGGTTAGGTTAGGTTAGGTAGGGTTAGGTTAGTGTTTTATAGATGAGTTACGCTGTATGTCGGTAGGTTAGGTTAGGTTAGTGTTTTATAGATGAGTTATGCTGTATGTCGGTAGGTTAGGTTAGGTTAGGTTAGGTTAATGTTTTATAGATGAGTTATGCTGTATGTCGGTAGGTTAGGTTAGGTTAGGTTAGGTTCGGTTAGTGTTTTATAGATGAGTTACGCTGTATGTCGGTAGGTTAGGTTAGGTTAGGATAGGTTAATGTTTTATAGATGAGTTATGCTGTGTGTCGGTAGGTTAGGTTAGGTTAGGTTAGTGTTTTATAGATGAGTTACGCTGTATGTCGGTAGGTTAGGTTAGGTTAGGTTAGGTTAGGTTAATGTTTTATAGATGAGTTATGCTGTGTGTCGGTAGGTTAGGTTAGGTTAGGTTAGTGTTTTATAGATGAGTTACGCTGTATGTCGGGAGGTTAGGGTAGGGTAATGTTTTAGTGAGTTAGTTATGCTGTGTGTCGGTAGGTTAGGTTAGGTTAGGTTAGTGTTTTATAGATGAGTTACGCTGTATGTCGGTAGGTTAGGTTAGGTTAGGTTAGGTTAGGTTAATGTTTTATAGATGAGTTATGCTGTGTGTCGGTAGGTTAGGTTAGTTTAGGTTAGGTTAATGTTTTATAGATGAGTTATGCTGTGTGTCGGTAGGTTAGGTTAGGTTAGGTTAGTGTTTTATAGATGAGTTACGCTGTATGTCGGTAGGTTAGGTTAGGTTAGGTTAGGTTAGGTTAATGTTTTATAGATGAGTTATGCTGTGTGTCGGTAGTGGTACGCCCACTACTCCTAATCTTACCTTTGTTTTGTGTTTTACATTAAGAATTAATGCAATTGTTTTTTATTAGCCTAACCTAGTTTGGGGCAAACCTCTTATAATCTCAAAACTAATGGGGCTAAACATGAGGGAGGAGGAGAGCCAGAAAAACGACCCATCTCCCCTTAATATATATTTGATCAACACTCGTTTATATATATTTCAGATTGTGCACGGGATGTCAGGCGAAAGGACGAAGGTGAATATTTTTTGCACTTTTTCATCCATTATAAATTATGGTCAAGGTTATCATGTCTCCAATTATGGTCAAGGTTATCATGTCTCCAATTATGGTCAAGGTTATCATGTCTCCAATTCAGGTACTGTACACTCGGAAGCCATAGTCTCTAGCCCACTCATAATAAGGTTATATTTCAAACGGAACACTAGGGGCAGAGCGTTATGGAAAAAAAACAATTTATTTAGGGAAAAGTAGAGCACAAATCGGATTCGCCATATTTTCTCCATATAGTCCGCCATGGAGGTTTTTCGGGGATGGATGTAGTTACCAGGCCGTTGTACCCAACTGCCGACATACCCAACATAAAGTATCTATAAATACTTATAAGAAACTACAATACTTATAAATCTATAAATACTAGGTTTAGGTTAGGTTAGGTTAGGGTGTTTGGTTAGGGGGCCTGTAATGTATTTTTGTATTCCAAAGGCCAAAGTCAACAATAGACAGGAACATGATGGTGAGCGTCCGCGTAGTGTAAACAAGACAGGCGGTACACCCGGTGATAAATCTACAGTTATACTACCCCTATTTTGTCGCTATTCTGTTGGTACTAATGGGGAATATTATTAGTAGTAGACCTTACGTATGGTCATGATGATTGCGCGAGGGGAAATGTATATTTGACTTGTAATAGATACATTGAAGTCTTACCAAACCTTCCGCGAACCAATACACAGGGAACGTGAGCTGGGTGTGTTTAGACCGTTCAGCGCCCACCCATAAACAGGGAATGTGAGAGGGGTTTAGACCGGTTTCGCGAGGGGACAGGTTAGTTTTCGGTTAGGTTAGGTTAAGTTAGGTTAGGTTAGGCTAATGTTACAAAATACCTAAAATGCGACGGTCCTCGGTATGAAACAACACTGTACAGTATATCATAAGAAAACAGAAAAAACAACAAAACAATATTACCCTGAAACACCTCTTATCTGGTTGGTGATCATTTTTATCAAAATACGTTTTTTTTCCAGTTTCCGCGTCTGCTGAACCATCCAAAAACACGCTAAAAGGCGTGTTTTGAAGGGGGGGAGGTGGTGGGGGGTCGGGGGGGGGGAGAGGGGGTAGTATAACTAGTATAACTGTCGTAGCAGTTACCAAACAAATAGATAGCTAGCTAGATAGATAGATAAATAAATAGGTAGATAGATAGATAAATAAATATATAGATACATATACAGTATAAATATAGATACATAAATATATAGATACTTAAGTATATAGATAGATAGATAGATAGATAGATAGATAGATAGATAGATAGATATAGTATATTCTATGTCGAAAATACGAATTTTCCTCGAAAATCTAAAAGGAGGGAGTGAAGTAAAATAAGAGCTATGGTTCGAATCCAAGGAGGGGGTGAGAGCGGTGGTGGTGGTGGTGGTGGTGGTGTAGGGGTCAGAATGGCGGATATGGCCGTAATTGAATAAGAAAGAGTGGGGGGCTGCGCTCCCTTTTGGTCCGCAGCCAAGAATGGTAGCTTGGGGGGGGGGGGAGGTGTAGAGGGAGAGGGGGAGAGAGTGAGAGAGAGAGAAGGGGGGTGAAGATAATAGGGGGGAGTGATGGTGATTGTGGTTGATGTAAGTTTTTTTTGTTTTTAGTTTGCTCCCTAGGCCTCCATCACACTTTAAAAAGATACCCCCAACCCCCTTTTCGAGATAAATTTGTAATTTTTCGGTAGAACAATGTGGTTCCTCCAAAATAACAGGCTCGTTATAGCTCGCCAGGAAAAAATAGACACCTAAATGGTACGAAAGGTATTAAAGTTGACAGAAATGGGGCGAAAAGTCTTAAAAACACCAAATTAATGGGGCGAACCTCATAAAATATCAAAACTAATGGGTCTACACAAGAGTCTTTACCCTTGTAATGCCCACCGAGCCTTCCTAAACTGCATAAAATCGTCTAATGATGGCCAGAATAAAATGTCAAAATGCGTCAAAATCTTCAAAGGGTTAATCTAATATTGCCAGAAAATTATTGACCGTAGAAAGTTGCCGGTAAAAGGTCTCGTGTGATACCCTTTATACTCGCCTTTCATCGTAGCTCATATTTTACTCATATTGTCATCGTAACTCATATCATAACTCATAATAACTCATATCATAACTCATATTACTCATATTATCATCTTAACTCATATCATCATAAATCATTATAAATCATATCATAATTCATAGTATCATCTCATATCATAACTCATACTATCATTGTAACTCATATCATAACTCATAATAACTCATATCATCAGAATTCATAATATCATCTCTTATCATAACTCATATCATCATCATAATTCATAATGTCATAACTCATATCATAACTCATAATATCCTCATAGCTCATTATAACTTAATATCATCATAATTCATATCATCATAAGTCATATCATAACTCATAATATCCTCATACCTCATTATAACTAGTAATATCATCATAATTCATATCATCATAAGTCATATCATAACTCATAATATCCTCATACCTCATTATAACTCTTAAATATCATCATAACTCATAATAGATAATTCCAGCACTCACAAGAACGCCGACCCTGCAGTATATACCTCTCTCTCTCTCTCTCTCTCTCTCTCTCTCTCTCTCTCTCTCTCTCTCTCTCTCTCTCGCTCTCTCGCTCTCTCTATCTCTCTCTCTCTCTCTCTCTCTCTCTCTCTCTCTCTCTCCATTCTTACACCCCTACTCTCTCTCTCTCTCTCTCTCCATTCTTACCACTACACATCACATTTCCAACAGACTCCTTGGTAATCGACTTTTTGGTAGAGAACTTTTGGTGGGGCGCGAATCCCAAGATGGCGACCGCGCGCTCTCTTCTCCACTGCCACTAGTAAATAACCCGCCACAAATATCTCCCGGGAAAATTTGTGATGAATTGTTCGCGCGCCAAAAAATCGATGACGCATTGAAAACAAAAATTAAATAATTTCTATTAGAATTACAAATGAAGGTAAGGAGGAAGGAATGAGGGAGGGAGGGAAAGAGGGAGGGAGAGGAGGAAGGAAGGGATGGAGGGAGGGAGGGATGGAGGGAGAGAGGGAAAAAGGGAGGGAGAGGGGGAAGGAAGGAGGGAGGGAGAGGGGGAAGGAAGGAGAGAGAGAGAGAGGAAAGGGGGAGCCATTTATAGGGAGTACCCATCGAATATATTTTCATAAATCTCATTTTGTTCATCTTATCAATTGAAATATAGATAGTTTAATTAAGGGAAAATGCTCGCACCCTTTTTTTCAAGTGTTTTCCTCCAGATTTTGAGAAATTAACTTTGTCACGGTTTTAGTTATTATTTCCAACGTGGGATACAAGATGGAATGAGGGGGGACTTTGCCCCCCCCCCCCCCCCCCCCACCCCCAAGACATATTAAGGGGAGTCTGGCAGTTTGTTTGGTCTATTAATTAGTTTATTCATATATATTTTTTAGTGTCCTCCCTAGACCTCCATCAAGCTTAGAAAAACACCCCTTAGACCCTCCTTCAAGATAAATTTATACATTTTTCGGTAGAAAAATGTCCCGCCCAAAGGCCGATTCCTCCTAAAATTACAGGCTCGCTATCGCTCGCCAGAAAAAATCGACACCTAAATGGCTCGAAAGGTCCTAATATTGACAAAGAAATGGGGTGAAAGGTCATAAAATCCCTAAACTAATGGAACCAACGCTCTTAAAATTTCAAAACTAGTGGGGCTCAACATTAGGGAGACGGGGGTCCGGAAAAACAGTCTGTCCCCCCTTAACACCCAGTCTTGATAGGACCAACCCACTATCATTCCTGAACTATAGTCGATCCATTATAACAAGGTAAAACAACACTTGACCACTAACCTCCAAAACGAGTAGAGTAATCCAGCTAATATATCTACCATTTGGGAAGAGTCAGCCAGGGAATAGGTGTGGAGATTTACAGCCCATTTGGTCCAGCCATTGTTAAGTTACAGAGGTTAGACGTCACGGTTTCTAGCCTACTTAAGGGGAGGCAGTTGGTTTTTCGAGTCCTCCTCCCTCATGTCTAGCCCTATTAGTTATGACATTTCAAGACATTCGCCCCATTAGTTTGGCGATTTTCAGACCTTTTGCCCCATTCCTTTGCCAAGAACTTTCGTGCCATTTAGGTGTCGATTTGTTTCCTGGCGAGCGATAGCGAGCCTGTATTTGAAAAGGAAGCGGCCTTCGGCCGGGACATTTTTCTACCGAAAAATGTACAAATATATATAGAAGGGGGTCTTGTGGGTGTGTTTTTAAGTTTGATAGAGAGAGCAAACTAAACCCCCTCCTTAAGGGGAGGTTTTTAGTTCGTTCCCTAGAATTCCATCAAGCTTAAAATTACACCCCCTAGACCCCCTTTCAAGATAAATTTTTACATTTTTCGGTAGAAAAATTTCCCGGCCAAAGGCCGGTTCCTCTTAAATTACAGGCTCGCTATCGCTCGCCAGGATAAAATCGACACCTAAATGGCACGAAAGGTCTTAAAATTGACAGAAATGGGTCAAAAGTTCTTAAAATCACCAAACTAAAATGGGGCGAACGTCTTAGAATATCAAAAGCAATGGGACTAAACATGAGATAGAAAGGGATCCAGAAAAAAAATCCCTCAAGTGGAAATCTCCCCTTAAACCATTGAGCCGAACCAGTAAATTATGCTTCACAACAATACCGTCTGAGCTGCCTTTTAAAATATGAATGACCTATAACATTCTAACTCCCCTCTGAGCTAAATAGAGTCGTTTAGTTTCAACCTAAATATAATCAAATACCCGGTTTCTTTTCAGGTGACGATACATTGAAACATCCCTTAAGCCGGTATCACACGAGAGCTTTTATAGTCAACATTCGATGATCAAGAAATTTCTGGCAACATTTCTGAAGTATTTGGCACTGGTATCGGAAACTAGACTGACGATAGATGAATTTAGGCAACAGAAACAATACTAAATGTTTACCTCCTAAGCTGCCAGACCAGTGTTGAGGATAAATGTTCAGTGAAAAAGCGCTCGTGTGATACCGGCTTTAGCAGCTCATTTCCGATATACCTAATGGGAGAATATTAAACTACTATGACTGCATCATATTAAGGGGAGGTTTTTAGTTTGGTCCCTAGATATCCATCAAGCTCAAGATTACACCCCCTTGAGCCCCTTTCAAGATAAATTTGTACATTTTTCGGTAGAAAAATGTCCCGGCTGGAAGCCGGTTCCTCTTAAATTACAGGCTCGCTATCGCTCGCCAGGATAAAATCGACACCTAAATTGCACGAAAGGTCTTAAAATTGACGGAAATGGGGCGAAAGTTCTTAAAATCGCCAAACTAATGGGGCGACTGTCTTAAAATCTCAAAAGCAAACATGAGGGAGAAAGGGGTCCAGAAAAAAAAATCCCTCAAGTCGATATCTCCCTCCTTCATTAAGATCAAATTTATATAATTAGCACCGTAAATAAATTGAATCCCTTAGCACCTAATTTTCCCCGATATACCTAATGGGAGAAATATGAAACCACTAATGTCTCTGCATCATCATATTAAGGACAGATTTCCACTCGAGGGATTTTTTTTCTTTACCCCTTCCTCCCTTATGTTTTAGCCCCATGGCTTTTGAGATTTTAAGACCTTCGCCCTAGTAGTTTGGATATTTTAAGACATTTTGCCCCATTTCTGTCAATTTTAACACCTTTCGTGCCGTTAAGGTGTCGATTTTTTCCAGGCGAGCGATAGCGAGCCTGTAATTTAAGAGCAACCGGCCTCCGGCCGGGAAATTTTTCTACCGAAAAATGTACAAATTTATCTTGAAAGGGGGTCTAGGGGGTGTAATTTTAAGCTTGATGAAAAAGTAGGGAACAAACTAAATACCTCCCCTTAAGATCAAGTGCATATATTTAGCGCCATATTGCACTACAAAATTTGCAAAATAACTGAGAAATCTTGATGGGAACTTTGCAAATTACCGTCAGTTGAAAAGAAGCGGACTCGTGGGTAGTTTAATTAGTGTTTATTATTTAGTTAATTTCTTATATTTAAATCTATACGATCTTTTCCCTATAACGAACACAATGTGCCAGCTCGAATGAAACATATAAGTCAGTAGGGGAGTCGGGCAGAATGCGAGTACTGTAAAACATATTGTCATGATTCACCCAATAGATGATTCGGGGGAGGGAGGGGGAGGGGGGAGGGGGGGACAGGGAGGGAGGGGGGGGGGGAGGGAGGGGGAAGGACAAGAAATCAGCCTTTTTGACCAGACGTTCCTCCTTGATTCTCTGCGCACTCTGATTGTGTGTTTGTCTGTCTGTCAGTTGTTCTGTTTGTCTGTCTGTCAGTTCTGTTTTTCTGTCTGTCAGTTGTTCTGTTTTTTGGTCTGTCAGATGTTTTGTTTGTCTGTCTGCCTATAGTTCCTTGTAATATCTTGTAGTTCTCTCCCTTTATCACTCTCTCTTTCTCCCCTAATGTTATCAGTACTCCATTATAGCTCTCTCTCTCACTCTCTCTCTCTCTCTTGCTCTCTCTCTCTCTCTCTCTCTCTCTCTCTCTCTCTCTCTCTCTCTCTCTCTCTCTCTCTCTCTCTCTCTCTCTCTCTCTCTCTCTCTCTCTCTCTCTCTCTCTCTCTCTCTCTCTTGCTCTCTCTCTTGCTCTCTCTCTTGCTCTCTCTCTTGCTCTCTCTCTCTCGCTCTCTCTCTCTCTCGCTCTCTCTCTCTCTCTCTCTCTCTCTCTCTCTCTCTCTCTCTCTCTCTCTCTCTCTCTCTCTCTCTCTCTCTCTCGCGCCTTGAGCGCCATTTTGGGGCCGCTATCAACAAACACCAGTATATTTTTTAGTTTAATCATGTAGAACTGAGAACCAAAGACCAACCAAAAAAAAATCCTGCACCATTTTTGTCAAAAGTTGATTATGGGTAAAAAAAAAAATGTGAAGGGGGAAGGGTTTCTTTTTAAGTCAATTATATAATTATATCATATATTTTTGTTATCATATATTTTTGTTATCATATATTTTTGTTATCATATATTTTTGTTATCATATATTTTTGTTATCATATATTTTTGTTATATATTTTTGTTATATATTTTTTTTATCATATAATTTTTTTATCATATATTTTTTTATCATATATTTTTGTTATCATATATTTTTGTTATCATATATTTTTGTTATCATATATTTTTGTTATCATATAATTTTTTTGTTATCATTTTTTGTTTCCTCTCTAGACCTCCATCAAACTTAATTAAATAAACAACCATTAGATCCCCCTTCTAGATTAATGTGTACATTTTTCGGTAGAAAAATTTCCTTGGCCGAGGGCCAGTTCTTCCACAATTACAGGCTCACTCTCGTTCGCCGGGAAAAAAAAATCGACACCTAAATGGCACGAAAGGTCTTATATTGACAAAGAAATGGGGCGACAAGCTCTTGAAATCGCCAAACTAATGAGGCAAACATCTTAAAATCTGAAAACTAATGGGACTAAACATGAGGGAGAAGGGGGACCGGAAAAACGACCCACCTCCCCTTAACCCTTTCCGTACCCTGACACTTTTTTTTTTTTTTTTTTTCCTTTTATCCTGGCTGAGATTAGACGATCTTCTGCAGTTTAAGGGGAGGTATTTAGTTTGTTCCCTACTTTTTCATCAAGCTTAAAATTACACCCCCTAGACCCCCTTTCAAGATAAATTTGTACATTTTTCGGTAGAAAAATGTCCAGGCCGGAGGCCGGTTGCTCTTAAATTACAGGCTCGCTATCGCTCGCCAGGATAAAATCGACACCTTAACGGCACGAAAGGTCTTAAAATTGACAGAAATGGGGCAAAATGTCTTAAAATATCCAAACTACTAGGGCGAAGGTCTTAAAATCTCAAAAGCAATGGGACTAAACATGAGGGAGAAAGGGGTCCAGAAAAAAAATCCCTCAAGTGGATATCTCTCCCCTTAAGAAGAGGACCACCTGTGTTATTATCATGAGGGTTTATCGAGCTCGCATTAACCCCCTAATTGCGTCGCAGAGGTAGATTATAAACTAAAAGAAAATCGTCTAATGGTACCCCCCAGAATAGGAGGCAGATTGGGTAATGGGGGGGGGGGATTTCCACCTGAAAGATTTTTTCTGGACCCCTTTCTCCCTCATGTTTAGCCCCATGGCTTTTGAGATTTTAAGATGTTCGTCCCAATAGTTTGGAGATTTTAAGAACTCTGGCCCCATTTCTGTCAATTTTAAGACCTTTCGTGCCATTTAGGTGTCGATTTTTTCCTGGCGAGCGATAGCGAGCCTGTAATTTAAGAGGAACCGGCCTTCAGCCGGGACATTTTTCTACCGAAAAATGTACAAATTTATCTTGAAAGGGGGTCTAGGGGGAGTAATTTTAAGCTTGATGGAAGTCTAGGGAACCAACTGAAAACCTCCCCTTACTTAACCCCTTCTGTACCAGCGACTTCTTTTCAATTTAATTCTGGCGGTTTTATTCAGTATATAAATCGGGCATCCAACAATGTATACAGACTTCGAACTATTTAACTTAACCCTTTTTAGTACCACAGATCCTTCGTAAGTGGCACAAAATCTTCTAAACATAGCTAGACTAAAATATAAAAGACGTCGCCGGTACAGAAGGGGTTAAGGGGAGGTGTTTACTTTGTTTCATACTCCTCCAGCAATCTAAAAATGTCACCCCCTAGACCCCCTTTCAAGATAAATTTGTACATTTTTCGGTAGAAAAATGTCCCGGCCGAAGGCCGGTTCCTCTTAAATTACAGGCTCGCTATCGCTCGCCAGGATAAAATCGACACCTGAATTGCACGAAAGGTCTTAATATGGGGTGAAAGTTCTTAAAATCGCTAAACTAATGGGGCAAACGTTTTATAATATCAAAAGCAATGGGGCTAAACATGAGGGAGAAAGGGGTCAAGAAAACAATCCCTGAAGTGGACATCTCCCCTTAAGGAGGGATGGTTCACTTTTTGGTCGATTTTTTCATTAATAAATAATTTTTCTAGTTTCCTCCCTAGATCCCCATCAAACATAAAAACAACATCCATTAGATCCCCCTTCTAGATTAATGTGTACATTTTTCGGTAGAAAAATTTCCCGACCGAAGGCCGATTCTTCCAAAATTAAAGGCTCTCTATCGTTCGCCAGGGGAAAAAATCGACACCTAAATAGCACGAAAGGTCTTAATATTGACGAGGAAATGGGGCGGTAGGTCTTAAAATCGCCAAACTAATGGGCCGAACGTCGTAAAATCTGAACACTAATGGGGCTAAACACGATTTGAAGACCTTTCGCCCCATTCATGTCAATGTTAAGACCTTTCGAGCCCCTTAGGTGTCGATTTTGTTCCTGACGAGCGATAGCGAGCCTGTAATTTAGGACTATAGTGAGTGGTGTCGGTTTGTGGAGGTAAGTTATATTAGCTAGTTGAATATTTAGGGAACTTCCATTTTGAAGCTGCCAGACAACAATTGACAGTAAAATTTCACCGATAATCGCTCGTGTGACACAGCCTGTATTCATTACCCTTCATTTATCAGCATCATCTCTTTATTCACCCCTTTCATTCCCACCTTCTTTTCCTGGCATCATTTCCTCTTTCCATCATTTTCACTAACATTTTATTAGGGGTTTTACGGGGAACCCCTATTGTAATCATTAAACCCGGATATTCATCCAAATGATCTTTACTCGCCGGTTTCGACGCAATAACTCCAGAACCGCTTTTTGGATCGGGATCAAACTTTCACAAGAGGTGCGTTTTTGTATTGGGCAACTTTTGATATGCTAAACATCTGGCATGGCGGCCAAACAGGTCCGTGGCAGCCGATTTCCCGAAAAATACCGTCTCTCCCACTCATAGGAAACGATTGGGCTTTGGCATATGGATTCCACTACTAATGCTCCGCAAATGTTATAGAGGTTTTGCTTTTGCACGTGGGGTTTTTTCCGGCAATCTTGAAAAAACCTCGAATTCCACTTAAAATTCCACATCTTGAAAACTACGCTGATGATCAAAGCCATGCTTGCGTAGTTGGGTGAGGCTCGTGATTCCGAACGTTTTGATACCAAAAGAATATAAATGGGTGGAATAGTTTGGCCGCAGCATTGAAAACTGTATTCTTGAATGACTTTAAAACCGCATTCGCTACCCACACAAAGTTTACCATCTACAGTCTATAGGCTTCCACGCATCCCCCAGTTTTGCTTAATAACATAGTCGATTTATTATTCAGATCTATTATTTGTTTTTGTATTTAACTCTCTCAAAACAGTTCGAGTCCCTACGAATTCGAGCAATTATTTAGCCAACCTACCTATACATACCTACCCTACCAAATAATAATGATAATTCCAATTTATTTTTGGTGAATAGCAGAGTATTGGCTAAGGTTTTTAACAATTCCTCCCTGCCAAATGCTTTGTTTAATAACAATGATATGGACCTTCAGAGTTTGACAATTGCCCGTGTGACAGCCTTCACCAAGGTGTAAAAGAGGAGAGCCCACTCAATGTAATAAATCTGTTCTACAGTGACGGTGGCACCTCTAGAGGCCAATAGGTGATAACATGTTGATCAAGCCATTTGTTTCCCTCTTGATATTGTTTATACAAACTAAGATGATACTCTGCTGAAGACCACTTGCATGTATATAGTGTGTGAATGTACGAACAATAAGGAATTCTGAAGAATAAAACGCCTCCTCCCCATTCAGTTAATGCCTGGCAGATTTTGTTTATACCTATGAGCCGCTTGGCGGCGCTGGGTGTCGGGGAAATACACCTAAGCCTATTGAAGAGGACAATCCTTTCCTAATGCTCCTTTCCTTGCCTTGACCCTGCTATTACGAACTTTATGCTGACGTAAACCTTATCTGCCCATAATCATTATGATTTAGGCTTTCAATCCTACTCCATCCTACACATAACTCACTGCCATAACTTAATATAACTAGTTTGGACAAGTGTAGCTCAAATATAGACTATATAACAAGTCTGGGTTGGAGTCCCTTTGCGTGTGTAGTTAGCGAGAGTGGGAGTGACTGTATAGCTAGATCCGGTCTCAAAAGACGCTAGCATATCCTCTCGATATTGAATAAATGCAAACCATCTCTAGAATGATGCCACAACTCTGGAATGTTTTTTGTTAGTTTGTGTTGCATGTTTTACAATGTTTAATGGTTCTAGATATTTATAGAGTATCCCTGGGAGTTATGGGGAAATGGTAGCTAAATTGAAGTATGTAGCGTTTTAAGATGTATCGTTAAAATAGCTCTGTTGGCAACACTGACTTACATATTTATCGCTTTCGTCTCTTTGAACATTTCGTATATACTTCACTATTGGATGTAATCATGCACATAAAGCTTGTCTTATTAAACTCAGACATTCCTCATTCGAAGTATATCCAAATATGATGTCTGTATTTGAGCTTTGTGATACAAACCTATATATATTTTATGAAAATACGTAATTGAAATTGTGCCGAGTTTGTGTTTTTGTTTGTTTACCAGAAGTGAAAGAAGCAATGCTAACAGAGAAAGGAGAAGGATGATAGAGAGAAATAGGAGGGAAGGCGGAGAAAGAGAGGAAAGACAAGCGGTGAGGACATACGAGGAAAAAAAAAAAAAGTAAAAATAGTAATACAAGAGGCAATGATAAAACACGAGAAAGAAGAAGTAGAAAAGATCAGAAACAAGGGGAAAGAGGGCCAAAAGGAATGGTATAGGATGTTAAGAGGTGAGACCGGTAGAGAGGAAGAAAACGTGGAACTAATAGTGGGAGGTAGAATAATAAAGACAGAGGAAGAAATAAAAATTGAAATATAACGATACTGGGAGGAAATAGGGGGGGGGGGGGTAAATGAACAAGGGGAGGAGAGGGAATGGAACTTGGAAATGAGAGAGAGAAGACTACCGGAACAAGATAGGATGGAAATGGAAAGGGAACTCACAATCGAAGAAGTAAGGAGAGGGATCAAAGCGCTAAAAAGGGGAAAGGCGACCGGCCCGGATGGGATACCAAATGAAATGTATATGGGGGGGGGGGGGGGGGGGCAAGAAATGGAAAGAAGGCTGAAGAAAATGTTTAACGAGGTGCTGGGAAATGAGAGAGTCCCAGAAAGATGGAATGAAATGAGAGTAACGCTATTACATAAAGGAGGGTACAAGAGTAAAAAGGAAATGAAAAGCTACAGGCCAGTGACAGTGACAAACACAATAGGGAAACTCTTCTGTGGGATATTGAAGGAAAGGATGAATAGAGCCATAGAGGGAAACGGAATAATAAGTGATGAGCAAAATGGGTTCAGAAGAGACAGGAGGGGACAGATAATATCTATATACTTAACGAAGTGGTTGGGAAATGGAAAAGAGGGAAGCAAACAGGATACTGTGCATTTTTAGATATAGAAAATGCATATGATAGAGTAAATAGGGAACTGCTGTGGAAAATAATGGCAAGGAGTGGGATACCAGAAAAGTATATCAACATCATAACATCGATGTACCAGGGAACAAAGGCGAAGTACACTCTAGGAAGTATAGAAACGGGATGGGTAGGAAGCAAGAGGGGAGTAAGACAGGGGTGCGTATTATCGCCGTTATTATTTGCGCTATATATGGAAGAAATGACACAGAGGATAAAAAGAGGTGGGGGAGGGGATCCAGATAAACGAGGAAAGACTGGGGGTACTCCTATTCGCTGACGATGTAGTTCTGATGGCAGAAACAGGAAGAGGGTTGCAGAGACTGCTAGAGGAAGCAACGAGATTCGGAGAGGAATTAGAAGTAAGATTCAGTAAAGAAAAGAGCCAAGTAATGAAAATGAATGGGCAGCTCCAAGAGGTGAGGAATGGACACTGGAAGGAAGGAAGCAGAATGAAGAAGACAAGAGAATATAAATACCTGGGGGTAACAATAACAGAGAAAGGGTTTGAAAAGGCAAAAAGCGAAAAGATTGGTCAAATGCAACAATGGCATGGGAGATTATGGAGCGCGATAAGATTAAGAGCGAATAGCTTTAAAATAGTGCGCAGGCTGTGGAAAGGACTAGGAGTACCTGCAATTATGTATGGCATGGAGGTGGTGGAAACGACAGAGGCGGAAACGAGGAAATTAGAAACGGTACAGAATAAAATCGGAAGGACGGGATTGGGGGCAAATAAATACGTAGCACAAGAAGCAATCCGAGGAGAAATGGGGTGGAATACGTTTGAAGAGAGGATAGGAAAAGCAAAAGGGAAGTACAAAGTGAGGCTAGAGGGGATGGAGGAAAATAGGTGGCCAAAGAAGGTATACAGATGGGCGAGCGAGGGAAGTAAATGGAACAGAGTGTGCAAAAGAAAGCTGGGAAGGATCAATATAATACAGGACCATGTGGGAGGGGAATTTAGAAAACGAAATGGGAGGGATGATTGAGTCTTACTGGAAAATGGGAGGGGGATGTATCAGAGAGATAGAGAAAGGGATAAAAGAGGAGGGAAAAAGGAAGTGGCAGAAAGGGGTAGAAAATAAAGCCACGCTGTCGTATTACAGAGGGAAGGAAAAACCAGCTAGAGAACTTTCCTATGATGGAGGATGGGGATCTAAATTGCTGTTTAAAGCAAGGACAGGATCCCTAGAGACAAATGAAAGAACAAGGAGATGGAACGGAATAGGACCCCACTGTAACCAATGTAGGGGGAGATGTAGACCCAGTACCAGTAGAAGAAGATGTATACCCAGTACCAGTAGAGGGAGATGTATACCCAGTACCAGTAGAGGGAGATGTATACCCAGTACCAGTAGAGGGAGATGTATACCCAGTACCAGTAGAGGGAGATGTATACCCAGTACCAGTAGAGGGAGATGTATACCCAGTACCAGTAGAAGGAGATGTATACCCAGTACCAGTAGAGGGAGATGTATACCCAGTACCAGTAGAGGGAGATGTATACCCAGTACCAGTAGAAGAAGATGTATACCCAGTACCAGTAGAGGGAGATGTATACCCAGTACCAGTAGAGGGAGATGTATACCCAGTACCAGTAGAGGGAGATGTATACCCAGTACCAGTAGAGGGAGGTGTATACCCAGTACCAGTAGAGGGAGATGTAGACCCAGTACCAGTAGAGGGAGATGTATACCCAGTACCAGTAGAGGGAGATGTATACCTAGTACCAGTAGAGGGAGATGTATACCCAGTACCAGTAGAGGGAGATGTATACCCAGTACCAGTAGAGGGAGATGTATACCCAGTACCAGTAGAGGGAGATGTATACCCAGTACCAGTAGAGGGAGATGTATACCCAGTACCAGTAGAGGGAGATGTATACCCAGTACCAGTAGAGGGAGATGTATACCCAGTACCAGTAGAGGGAGATGTATACCCAGTACCAGTAGAGAGAGATGTATACCCAGTACCAGTAGAGGGAGATGTATACCCAGTACCAGTAGAAGAAGATGTATACCCAGTACCAGTAGAGGGAGATGTATACCCAGTACCAGTAGAGGGAGGTGTATACCCAGTACCAGTAGAGGGAGATGTATACCCAGTACCAGTAGGGGGAGATGTATACCCAGTACCAGTAGAGGGAGATGTATACCCAGTACCAGTAGAGGGAGATGTATACCCAGTACCAGTAGAGGGAGATGTATACCTAGTACCAGTAGAGGGAGATGTATACCCAGTACCAGTAGAGGGAGATGTATACCCAGTACCAGTAGAGGGAGATGTATACCCAGTACCAGTAGAGGCTACAGTGACTGTAGAAACACAAGTACCAGTAGGAAATACAACAGGCACAGAGACAGAGAGACAGGAAACAGAAAATACCAGTATATCAGAAACAGGAATATAGGCCTAAATGATAACAAAAATGATATATATATATAATTATGTAATCAATTTAATTAACATACAAGGCCTAACACAAGTCAAAATGATAGAAGTAGAAGAGTTAATACATGATAAAACAATGGTATGCTTGACAGAAACACAATTAAAAGTACAAAAAATCAATATAGACACAAACTATACTGCTTATGATAATATGAAAGATGAAAAAGATAACAAAGGAGGAGGAATCTTAATGATACGCAAAAGAAACTCAAATATAAAAGTTAAGAAAGTAGCTAACACTAACAAAGACTACCTATATGTAAAGGGAGAAATAGGCAGGATGAAAATCAATATAGTAATAGTTTACTTTTCAGTTAATGATAAAGAAAGAAACACAAGTCTAAAGAGAGAAATAGAGAAATACCTAGGCCAAAATGCGGAAGAACCACTGGTAGTGCTGGGGGACTTTAACCCTCTCCGACATATGACGCAATTTTGAGCCTATTAGGGATACTTTAAAGCCTTTGTTACCATCAGGGGTATTTAGAAACCTTTAGTTTAGTTACTTCAACCTCTGCAGTTGTCTTTGAGTTAGCTGTGGGCAGAAACTAATTTTGGAGAGGTAATTATAAGAGTGAGAGAACTGTATTTCTTATTGCTAATCTGGCAACCTCTGCGTCATATGTGCGTGAAATGGTTAACGGTCATGTCGGCTTCAAGGGATACCAAAAATTAGATAATAATGGATAATTGTACTAGACTGGATGGAACGCTATGCCCTAATCATGTTGAATGATGACTTCAATTGTAAAGGAGAATAGCCTACACTTGGAGCAGGAATGAACAAAAAAGTGTCATTGACTTTGTACTGGTATCACCAAAGCTTTATGACCTATACAAAGGAATGGTTATTGATGAGAACCAAACTATGTTTGATCTATCGGACCATAACCTGCTTCAGGTTAAATTTGAACTAAGAAACCATAATAAAAATGAATTTAACACAACAAAGTGGGAAATTGTGAATTATTACAAAACAGACTCCGGTTCAATAGAAAACTATGTAGAAGAACTAGAAAAAGGGATAGGTAACCAAGAAATCGTTAGTATAGACAATTTTAATAGGATAATAAAAGACACTGCAGATCTCAAACTAAAAGCAGCATATAAAAGAAAAATAGGCAAACTCAAAACAAAACAAAAAACCACCATGGATAAACAATGAAATCAGAGAGGGGACCAAAAGAAGAAAACAACTTAATAGACAAAGAAGAAATGCTAGTTCAGAAATAGAAGAGGAAGGGTTAAAGGCACTGGTATATAGAGCAAAAATAAAAAACACAGATAAAAATAAAAGAAGCAATATACGAACATGACAAGAAAATAAGTAAAGAAATTTCGGAGGGTGGGAATGTAAGTAAGAAAATGTGGACATACATTAACCCTTTCACGTTTTTATGACGCAGAAGTTGCCAGATTAGCAATAATAAATAGAGTTCTCTCAGTATTATAATTACCTCTCCAAAATTAGTTTTCTGCCCACAGCTAACACAAAGACAACTGCAGAGGTTGAAGTAACTAAACTAACGGTTTCTAAATACCCCTGATGGTAACAAAGGCTTTAAAGTATCCCTAATAGGCTCAAATTGCGTCAAAAACGTGGGAGGGTTAATAAATTAAGGAAAAAAGACACAAAAGAAGAAAAAGAATTGAAACTATATAATGAAGAAGGAAGGGAATTGTCTGATAGGGAAGCTAGAGAAGAAATAACAATATATTGGAGTAGTATATATAAGAAACATAACAATGACATAAACGAAGTATGGAGCCGAGAAGACGAGGAAAGTTATAGAAATACAGCAGAGGAAGACACAGGAATACTAAGTAACATAACAGTAGACATACCCCAAGAAAGCCAGATAATAACAAAACAAGTATAACAAGAACACATGGATATGATAGGTAAAACAAAAACAATTCTAGAACATATGCAAAATCCAATAGTATCACAAACAGAACTGAAAACAAATCTTAAGAAAACTAAAGGACAAAAAAGCAGCTGGGCCAGATCAGTTAAAACCTGAACTATATAAAGCACTGTTGAACAGTGATAAATGTATGGATATAATGGTTAAATGCTTTAATAAAATAGTACAGGAGGCAGATATACCAGAAGAGTGGAAACAATCTAAAACAGTCATGATACCCAAGAACAGCAAGCCATGTGCTAAAGATCTGAGACCAATAGCACTTGCTAACATCTCGTATAAATTGTTTATGTCCCTAGCAGTAAAAAAACAAAATAGAAAAACATTTAATAATCAATAATGAAGTTAAAGAGGTGCAAAGTGGCTTTACAGAAGGAGGAAGAATAGAAAATAACTTATTTATACTGAAACACTGCATAGAAAAAATCATTTATTGTAGGAAAACCGCTAATTGTAATATCTATAGACTTCAGTAAGGCATATGATTCAGTAAAAAGAAGTTACCTAATAAATGTAATGACAGAATATAAAATCAACCCCAACATAATTAGTACAGTAGCTAATATTTATACTGATGACCACACAGAAATTGAGCTAAAGAAAGGAACAAATGTAGAAATAAAAGTAACAAGCGGCATTAGGCAGGGGTGTACAGCATCAACCACACTATTTAAACTAGTAACCTATAATATTATAAAACTTATGGAAGAAACAGGAGATGGATATGAAGATCAGGTCTTTAAACTAAGCGTGCTATTTTTTGCTGATGACGGATTAATTTTAACACAGAGCATAGACAAGGCAGAGAGAATCATAGATAACCTGATAAACATAGGGAACATGTTTGGTCTAAAAATAAACACAGATAAAAGCAAAATATTAATGTTTAATACAAAACAAAACCCAGAGAAAATTAGAGACATAGAGGTAACAAATGAAATTAAATACCTAGGCATTAAAATTGAAGACAAAAGAAATTGTTTTAAAATCCAAAAAGAAAGCGCACTGGCCAAAGCAGAACAGATGGCAAATTTAATATATCCAATAATAGCCCAAAGCTGTAACAAAATACTCATACCAACAGTTCTATATGGAGCTAGCGTGTTAGGTTATACTAAAACAGATATTGATAAGCTGCAAAGAGTAGAAAATAAAGTCTATAGGTACATTTTAGGAGCTCCAAGGTATGCCCAGGTTGAAACATTAAGGGGGAAATAGGTGCATCGTCCATGGTAACAAGAATCATGGGAGGACAAATAAAATATTTAAATTATATAGAAGAAAATATCGGATGTGAACTATTACAAAGAATAGTACAAGAACAACTAGAATTTGCAAATGACCCCTGGTTCGAATCAACTACTAAGTACCTCCGAGAAGTAAAAGTTAAAGATGAGGAGCTAATAGAAATGAGTAAAGTAGAGATAAAGAAAAGGTTAAATGATTGGGATAATAAAACTTGGAAAGAAGAAATTAACAGGAAAACAAGTCTAACCTATCTATCTATCTATCTATATGCTCGGGCCCAATCCCCATTTTGGGGGTAGCCGACTCAAGACAGAGCAAGGACAGGGAAAACACAAAAACAACATAAAACAACAAATAAACACAGACAAGAAGCACAAACTCACACACATCCAGGTCACCCAGGAGAAGACCCAGAGACCAGGGTCACCCAGGTCGCTCCAGCACTCCCCCAGCGCCCGACCACCCGGAGAGGTTCCGATCTCGGCAGGCAGACATGCAGCGGAGCCAAAGCCACAAGCTCTCCCACCACACTTCCAGGCGCACCCTTCATATTAATCGTCTCCCCGGGCCAGGCGCCTGATGGACTATTATCTAGTCCAACTTGCGCCCGACCCCTTACTCCAAATGACCACGTGTTCACTCAACTATTCACAAGCATTCTCCATTCACTCCTGTCCACCACCACTTCCCCTGCCTGATCTATAGTCATTCCTCTATCATCCAAAGCCTTTCTTACACAGTCTCTCCATCTCAATGGGGGTCTTCCTGCCCTTTTATCTCCCCTTGTACCTGACTCACATATTCTCTTTGTAAGCCTTTCATCTCCCATTCGTTCAACATGACCATACCAGCTCAGCACCCTTCTGTCCACCCTGGCTGCCAAATGTTCCTGCTGCCCCACTCTCCTACGTATCTCTTCATTCCTCATTCTGTCTCTACGAGTAACTCCACACATACTCCTCAAGCAACTCATCTCCATCACATCCAGCCCTCTTTTCTCCTTTTTCTTCAGAGCCCATGTCTCAGCCCCATACATCACAGTTGGCACAACAATTCCTTGATACAGTGCACTTTTTTACTTTCACTCCGAGATTTCTCGTCTTCCACATACTTCCCATTGCTCCGAAAACCTTCCTTCCTTCACACACTCTCTGTTTTACCTCCACTTCCATACCTCCACTCCTGCTTATCGTTCTTCCTAGATATTTAAAACACTCTACTTGTTCCAATATTTCCCCATCCAGCCTCACATCTAGATTCACCCTATGCTCTCCCCTATTACACACCATTACTTTACTTTTATTGACGTTCACCTTCAGTTTCCTCCTTCCACAAACCACACCAAACTCTTTGACTACCCGCTGCAGTTTCTCATCAGAATCCGCCACCAATGCTGTGTCATCAGCGAACAGCAACTGATTCAACTCCCAATCTCTACCATTCTTTCCTACTAAACCCAATCCTCTTCCCATAGTTCTCCTTTTCACCTCCCTCACCACACCATCCATAAACATATTAAACATTTATAGAAAATGGAAGAAAGGAATAGAAGGAGAACTAATATATGATAATAGGCCAGCGTCAGTAATCTTATACAAAGCTAGAACTAATAACCTAAATCTAAATGATAGAAAGAGATTTGTAGAAGGGGATACAGTGTGTGAAATGTGTGGGAATGGGGTAGAGGACCTAAAACATTTCATTCTGTGGTGCACAGCATACACAGAAGAAAGAAGAAAGGAACCTCTATTCCAGCAACCATACATAGAAGAAGAAGATAAATTGTTAGGACATTTGCTATTTGATAGACAGAACATAGATAGGGTAAAGAAAAAAAATATATACATTCTGGAGGTTAAGAGAAAATTACACCAACAACAATTAAAGAACCAGCAAACAAAAGAAGACTAAGAAGAACCAAGAAGAAAGAAGAACAACCAAGATGAAAGAAGAAACGTAAAACACAAAAAAAAACTAACATAAACAAAAATAAAAAGAGCACGACAAAAGGGAGGCGCCGTTGTAAAGGCCAAGCTTCCCGCCCAACAACAACAACAACAACTGAACTGCCTTAATTCAGCTGGACGCTTTCAGTGACCCACCTCATCCTAGGTGGAGGAGACCTACCACAGCACAGTAAACATGTCATCGCATCAGCCCTAGGAACCTACATCAGAACAACAAACAAAATCACAAGCATATAAAATTACCATCCAACTGAATCTGTACTATACCACCACTGATCATCATCATCATCATCTCTGACCTCACCCTCACCTTGACTTGAATCACACAGTACACATAGAGCAGTACAGTACTGTACTGTACTGCAACTGATCATCATCATCATCTCTGACCTCACCCTCACCTAGACTTAAATCACCCTGACCTCAAAAGACAACGACAAACTTACCCCTCATATACAGTACAGTAGTATAAAATCCACCTTTACTATCTCTCCTAACCCCTATTATACTAACAATTGTTCTTTTCACCCCTCCTAAAACGCCTGTGCAGTAATCTGGAGACACCACAACCCTCCAAGCAAACTGCACATTTAAACAATAAGAAGAAGAAGACCCACCTCAGAAGTGTAGTAACCCAACAAGGAGGAACATTCAACATCAAGCATATCCTAGGTGGAGGAGACCTACCACAGCACAGTAAACATGTCATCGCATCAGCCCTAGGACCCTACATCAGAACAACAAACAAAATCACAAGCATATAAAATTACCATCCAACTGAATCTGTACTATACCACCACTGATCATCATCATCATCATCTCTGACCTCACCCTCACCTTGACTTGAATCACACAGTACACATAGAGCAGTACAGTACTGTACTGTACTGCAACTGATCATCATCATCATCTCTGACCTCACCCTCACCTAGACTTAAATCACCCTGACCTCAAAAGACAACGACAAACTTACCCCTCATATACAGTACAGTAGTATAAAATCCACCTTTACTATCTCTCCTAACCCCTATTATACTAACAATTGTTCTTTTCACCCCTCCTAAAACGCCTGTGCAGTAATCTGGAGACACCACAATCCTCCAAGCAAACTGCACATTTAAACAATAAGAAGAAGAAGAAGATAATACACTAACAAAAGAAGAAAAATCGCAAGCATACTATTATTAAATGACTCATCGGAAGCAGAAAAGAAGAAGAAAACGATTCTTACAATGTGGAGTAAAAGAAGAGAACTAGGCCTAATGAATGATAGCCTATTTAGAGAAAAGAGAAGACCAAACTGAAAACAATCAAGTATACCAGCCCCTCTCAGGAACATGACCGGGGTGTCTCCAGACACCTTCAAGAAACACTTGGACATGTGGCTGGCCAAAATACCGGATCGGCCACCAACACCAGGATACCCCAGCACCAACTCCAACTGACTTCTGGAATGGAGAGTGGAAGAAAGGGAGCTGCCTGGTCGCAGTGGAGCCCCAGCTCAACTGTGTCACTAACGGACGGAATACAACAAAGTGTAAAGTGTAAGTGTAAGAAGACAGGGGAGCAAGCCCAGAAGTTCCCATGTTAGAAGACAACCTACAAGAAGACCAGGTATTATTCTAGATCCGGTTTCACAGCACACTCGTCAATTTATATGGCTTCTATAGGCTAGGCCTATCCTACATTCGTCATAGGCCTATACCATACTTCATTCCTATATCGGTCAGTAGCGGTGCAAATGTAATTATAATTAGGCCTAGCCTACTGTGAAAAAGTTAATATTTACCTCCTGTTCAGTTATACACAGCCAAAGCTGAAGATTGCGGAGTAGGCTAAATACCGTAGACTTTATTGACTTTTTTTCGGCGACTGTCAATCTTTTATTATTCTAGGCTAGGGCCTAGGCTAATTACCATACCAGCGGGGTGTGGGGGTGGCAGCCCCCACCTAACATACTAGGTTAGGTTAGGTGGTAAGATTTACCGACCAACCAGTGACGGGCCCGGGGCTCAATCGATGATTATTAGTGTGTTATCACTTTCATGAACGATACTTTGTTGGTGTAAAAATAAATAGGCCTAGCCTACTTTAGCCTATATAAATTATAGGCTAATAGCCTAGGTTAGGTTAGGTTAGGGTAATGTATTTTTGTAACCAAAGGCAGTCAAAATAGACGGGAACATGATGGTGAGCGTCCGCGACTCCGCGTAGTGTAAACAAGACGGGCGGTATCCTACACCCGGTAACTACATTCTTGCCTTTTGTTTGTTTTTGCTGTTGAGCTCTGCATAGGCTATATTCAGGTAGGCTTGGGTTTTAGTAAAATTGCATTAGGGCCTAGGCTAGGCTACATATTTTTACTTCTATTGGAAAGCACAGGCCTACACATGCTAAAGAATTTAGCCTAGCCTACCACAATTTAGGCTAGTCTAGACTGAAAAAACAAACAAAAATAGGCTAATTGCAGTTTTGGTAAGAGTTGTAGTTGTGGGCATACCAAAAGCTTTGTATATATAGCCTAGTCACACGCTCGCAGTTAGGCCTACATTCGCGTCTAATTTAACTGCTGGGGATGGGGAGAGCTAAGTGGAGGGTTTAGGCTATGGCGTGTGTCACAGTACGGTGTGTGTAATGTGGTCGAAATGTTTGTTTATTGTATAATTATGTCATAGGCTAGTTCTCTCGATTCATAATGTGTAGGTTAGGTTAATTACGAGTTGTCTCGTACTTAACACGGGGCCGAGCTGTCTCGTTTTTACTGGGCCGAGCTGTCCTGGCCAAGCTCTCCCGTGGGCCGAGTAGTCTAGCATTCTTTGTGAGCAAACGAAGGGGACATCTAATAATAGACGGGAACATGATTGCAAAGGTCCGACGCCTCCCCGCCGCCGTCATGTTTACATTTGTCGATCGCCGTGGTTAAGTTTGCGTCTATTTTGACGCCAGTTTTTTCGGTAATTTGCCCCCTGCTGGCAATATATATGATGATGACAATATGTCATGGTGGGGTGAGGGGGGGAAAAGCCCCCCCTCAACATATTATTGTATACAAAGGCAGTCAAAATAGACGGGAACATGATGGCAAAGGTCCGACGCCACTACGCGTAGTGTAAACAAGGCTGGCGGTACGCCCGCACTTAACATTCTTGCCGGCTACCATACTGCAGTGGGAATATGAACATGATTAGATTAATATCCAGTATTCGAGAATGGATAATAAGTCGTAGGCGTGTGCATAAACATTTAACCGTCTTGGTGGTGTAATGGTTAAGGTGTCTAAAAATCTGTGTGTGATAACCCAGGTTCGAATCCTGGTGGATCACATACTGTATATGCTTTCATAAATTTCATTGGAGGTGTTTGGTGTTGTGGTGAAATTAATAAAAAAATAGATTCATGCATAAAAGTTATTTTCCGGAAATTAAAACCTTTATGAATAGGTTAGCCTTTAGGCTAGGCCTATCGGCAAGAGTTGCGTTATCGGGCGTATCACCTGGCCGGGTATAGGCTATCCGGACCTAGTGTTTACTAATTTATAGGCTACCGTACCCCTTTGAAAGGACATTAGCCGGGTAGGATGTAGTTACCGGGTGTATCGCCAGCCTTGTTTACACTACGCGTACGCGTAGTGGCGTCGGACGCTTACCATCCTTTTCATGTCTATTTAGACTGCCTTTGGATACAATAATATGTTGAGGTTGGGCTTTGCCTCCCTTCATCCCCCCATGACATATTGTCATCATCATATATATTTCCAGCAGGGGGCAAATAACCAAAATAAATCGCCGTCAAAATAGACGCGAACTTAACAACGGCGATCGACAAATGTAAACATGACGGAGGCGGCGGACGTTTGCAATCATGTTCCCGTCTATTTTGAATGCCAATGGATACAATAATATGTTGAGGGGTGGCTTTGCCACCCCTCACCCCCCCCCCCCCCATGTCAAGTTGTCATCGTCATATTGCCAGCAGAGGGCAAATAACCGAAAAAATCACCGTCAAAATAGACGCGAAGTTAACCGCGGCAATCGCCCTATGTAAACATGACGACCGTACACCCGGAAACTACATCCATCCCCATTAGCCTAACCTAACAACCTTACCTAACCTATCCTAGTATTATGGGTAGGGGCTCCCGCCCCCACACCCCTGCTATTTGACATTAACTCACATGTTTACAAGACGTACGCCCGGTAACACAACTCATTCCGGCCTATCTCACAATTTTTTTGGTTGGCTTAAATTTACTAGACAATATGATTGTATAATAGGCCTAATATGTACAAATCTCACCACAGGCTTTGTGTTTTGTATTATTTTGTTTTTCTTTGTTTTCTATTAGCCTAGTGATTTAAGCCTAGGCCTATGCCTTAAATCAATATTTTACCATTAGGCTCGCTTTGTCAAGCCTACCGACGCTGTCGGACGAAAGCGGTTAAATTATGCCGATGAGTAGGCTAGGCTATAATGTCTGATTTCAAATATAATTTGTGTGGTAAATAATCTCCTCAGAACATGTTTTTACAGTAGGCTATAAGTATTCTCCTCAATTAATATGTATTAATTGCATATATTTGGGGGGAAATGGGTACTTTATGGGTGACTGGTCGAATGTGGAACAAAGTGTGGTACCGTCAGTGTAAACAAGACGGGCGGTATCCTACACCCGGTAACTACATTCTTGCCTTTTGTTTGTTTTTGCTGTTAGGCTGCATATATTCAGGTACCGGTAGGCTTGGGTTTTAGTAAAATTGCATTAGGCTAGGCTACATATTTTTACTTCTATTGGAAAGCACAGGCCTACACATGCTAAAGAATTTAGCCTAGCCTACCGCAATTTAGCCTAGACTGAAAAAACAAACAAAAATAGGCTTATTTCAGTTTTGGTAAGAGTTGTAGTTGTGGGCATACCAAAAGCTTTGTATATATAGCCTAGTCGCACGCTCGCAGTTAGGCCTACATTCGCGTCTAATTTAACTGCTGGGGATGGGGAGAGCTAAGTGGAGGGTTTATGGCGTGTGTGTAATGTGGTCGAAATGTTTGTTTATTGTATAATTATGTCATAGGCTAGTTCTCTCGATTCATAATGTGTAGGTTAGGTTAATTACGAGTTGTCTCGTACTTAACACGGGGCCGAGCTGTCTCGTTTTTACTGGGCCGAGCTGTCCTGGCCAAGCTCTCCCGTGGGCCGAGTAGTCTAGCATTCTTTGTGAGCAAACGAAGGGGACATCTAATAATAGACGGGAACATGATTGCAAAGGTCCGACGCCTCCCCCGCCGCCGTCATGTTTACATTTGTCGATCGCCGTGGTTAAGTTTGCGTCTATTTTGACGCCAGTTTTTTCGGTAATTTGCCCCCTGCTGGCAATATATATGATGATGACAATATGTCATGGTGGGGTGAGGGGGGGAAAAGCCCCCCCTCAACATATTATTGTATACAAAGGCAGTCAAAATAGACGGGAACATGATGGCAAAGGTCCGACGCCACTACGCGTAGTGTAAACAAGGCTGGCGGTACGCCCGCACTTAACATTCTTGCCGGCTACCATACTGCAGTGGGAATATGAACATGATTAGATTAATATCCAGTATTCGAGAATGGATAATAAGTCGTAGGCGTGTGCATAAACATTTAACCGTCTTGGTGGTGTAATGGTTAAGGTGTCTAAAAATCTGTGTGATAACCCAGGTTCGAATCCTGGTGGATCACATACTGTATATGCTTTCATAAATTTCATTGGAGGTGTTTGGTGTTGTGGTGAAATTAATAAAAAAATAGATTCATGCATAAAAGTTATTTTCCGGAAATTAAAACCTTTATGAATAGGTTAGCCTTTAGGCTAGGCCTATCGGCAAGAGTTGCGTTATCGGGCGTATCACCTGGCCGGGTATAGGCTATCCTAGTGTTTACTAATTTATAGGCTACCCCTTTGAAAGGACTTTAGCCGGGTAGGATGTAGTTACCGGGTGTATCGCCAGCCTTGTTTACGTGTAGTGGCGTCGGACGCTTGCCATCCTTTTCATGTCTATTTAGACTGCCTTTGGATACAATAATATGTTGAGGTTGGGCTTTGCCCCCCCTCATCCCCCCATGACATATTGTCATCATCATATATATTTCCAGCAGGGGGCAAATAACCAAAATAAATCGCCGTCAAAATAGACGTGAACTTAACAACGGCGATCGACAAATGTAAACATGACGGAGGCGGCAGACGTTTGCAGTCATGTTCCCGTCTATTTTGAATGCCAATGGATACAGTAATATGTTGAGGGGTGGCTTTGCCACCCCTCACCCCCCCCCCCCCCATGTCAAGTTGTCATCGTCATATTGCCAGCAGAGGGCAAATAACCAAAAAAATCACCATCAAAATTGACGCGAAGTTAACCGCGGCGATCGCCCTATGTAAACATGACGACCGGAAACTACATCCATCCCCATTAGCCTAACCTAACAACCTTACCTAACCTATCCTAGTATTATGGGTAGGGGCTCCCGCCCCCCCCCCCCCCCTATTTGACATTAACTCACCTGTTTAACAAGACGTTTACGCCCGGTAACACAACTCATTCCGGCCTATCTCACAATTTTTTTGGTTGGCTCTTAAATTTTACTACAATTTATGATTGTAAAATAGGCCTAATATGTACAAATCGCACCACAGGCTTTGTGTTTTGTATTATTTTGTTTTTCTTTGTTTTTCTTTGTTTTCTATTAGCCTAGTGATTTAAGCCTAGGCCTATGCCTTAAATCAATATTTTACCATTAGGCTCGCTTTGTCAAGCCTACCGACGCTGTCGGACGAAAGCGGTTAAATTATGCCGATGAGTAGGCTAGGCTATAATGTCTGATTTCAAATATAATTTGTGTGGTAAATAATCTCCTCAGAACATGTATTTACAGTAGGCTATAAGTATTCTCAATTAATATGTATTAATTGCATATATTTGGGGGGAAATGGGTACTTTATGGGTGACTGGTCGAATGTGGAACAAAGTGTGGTACCGTCAGTGTAAACAAGACGGGCGGTATCCTACACCCGGTAACTACATTCTTGCCTTTTGTTTGTTTTTGCTGTTGAGCTCTGCATATATTCAGGTACCGGTAGGCTTGGGTTTTAGTAAAATTGCATTAGGCTAGGCTACATATTTGTACTTCTATTGGAAAGCACAGGCCTACACATGCTAAAGAATTTAGCCTAGCCTACCACAATTTAGCCTAGACTGAAAAAACAAACAAAAATAGGCTAATTTCAGTTTTGGTAAGAGTTGTAGTTGTGGGAATACCAAAACCTTTGTATATATAGCCTAGTCGCACGCTCGCAGTTAGGCCTACATTCGCGTCTAATTTAACTGCTGGGGGTGGGGAGAGCTAAGTGGAGGGTTTATGGCGCGTGTGTAATGTGGTTGAAATGTTCGTTTATTGTATAATTATGTCATAGGCTAGTTCTCTCGACTCATAATGTGTAGGTTAGGTTAATTACGAGTTGTCTCGTACTTAACACGGGGCCGAGCTGTCTCGTTTTTACTGGGCCGAGCTGTCCTGGCCGAGCTCTCCCGTGGGCCGAGTAGTCTAGCATTCTTCGTGAGCAAACGAAGGGGACATCTAATAATAGACAGGAACATGATTGCAAAGGTCCGACGCCTCCCCCGCCGCCATCATGTTTACATTTGTCGATCGCCGTGGTTAAGTTCGCGTCTATTCTGACGCCAGTTTTTTCGGTAATTTGCCCCCTGCTGGCAATATATATGATGATGACAATATGCCATGGTAGGGTGAGGGGGGGAAAAGCCCCCCCTCAACATATTATTGTATACAAAGGCAGTCAAAATAGACAGGAACATGATGGCATAGGTCCGACGCCACTACGCGTATTGTAAACAAGGCTGGCAGTACGCCCGCACTTAACATTCTTGCCGGCTACCATAGTGCAGTGGGAACATTTTTACTATTCTGTATTTTTGCTTTATAATCAAACTTCAAATCTTGTCTTCCCCATGCTTTATCAAGATTACTTTCAAACTTCCTTATTGATTCGGAATCGACTACATACTTGGGCAGTGCGTTCCACTCATTTACCACTCTATCACAAAATGAGTTCTTTGCCTTTTCAAGCCTATTTCTTTCTTTGTAAATTTTCTTAGAGTGTCCTCTCGTTCTTGTTCCCTCCCGCATCAAGAAGATACCTTCACACACATCCTCATCATACATTCCTGACACTATCTTAAAAGTCTCTATCATATCCCCCCTCTTTCTCCTATATGCCAGTGTCGGAAGCCCCAGTGTCCTCAGCCTCTGCTCATAGCCCGCATTCTTCAACGTTGGTACTAGCTTGCTAGCTCTCCTCTGCACTTTCTCCACTGCTTCTATATCCTTTACCATATATGGAGCCCACACCTGGTTCGCATATTCCAGGTGCGGCCTAACCAGCGCTGTATAGAGATTCTTCGTCAAGTGACACAAATGTCCTCCTTATCAGCCCTACAATTCTATTGGCTTTGTTTATCTGTTCCGCTAAATGTTCTGAGAAATTTAACTTATTGTCTATCACTACTCCTATATCCTTTTCTGTATTAACTTCCTCCATCGCTTCATACATACTGTATCCTACCTTGTCTATCTTGCTTGTCCCAATCCGCATGTACAGTACTGTACTTGCATTTTTTTGGATGAAAAGGCATTAATCAATGCTCAGACCATCCCTTCATGCCCTCCACATCTCCTTGAAGCAAACCCACATCTTCCTCACTCCTCACTCTTCTATACAGCTTAGTGTCATCCAGGTATATCTCACTTCCATAAGTTATAACTTCAGTAAGTCGTTGATAAATATAACAAACAGTAGTGGTCCCAACACAGATCCCTGAGGTACCCCACTTGTAATTTCCCTCCACCCCGAGCATATTCCATTCACCAGTACCCTCTGTCTCCGATCTTTCAGGAAGGCTTCTATCCATTTCACACATTTCTCCCCTATATTATAGCTTCTAACTTTCTCTATTAACCTTTTATGTGGGACCTTATCGAAGGCCTTCATAAAATCGCAATATACCACACCTATAACATCACCATCCTCCAGAATTTGCATCCAATCATCTACCACCTTAATTAGCTGTAGTACTGTCGACCTCCCCGGCAAGAATCCGAACTGTCTCCCACTGAAAAGTTGGTTTGATTTCATATGCTCCATTATTCCTTCTCCAATTACCGTTTCCATTAGTTTACACACAACACTTGTCAAACCGACTGGTCTATAATTTCCCGGGTCATTTCTCTTTCCCTTCTTAAAAATAGCTGTTATGTTCGCCTCTCTCCAGTCCATTGGGATTTGTCCTGTATTAACCTCTGAAGTGCGCATGGGGGTAATTGGAAACGTCCCCCTGTGCTGACGTATTTGAGGTGTTTCCGTCACTAAAATATTCATTGTGCCATTAATAGCATTAATACTTATCCATATGCGCCTATTATGGGTTGATTATAAATGTATTAACCTGAAACAACAATAAAACGAGTGAAAACAGCGTTTGGATGGTCAAAATCGGAGATATAGCCCGCGAGTTGTATGATGTATGGGTGAGGCAAGCTGCTTTCCCGCCAATTTCCCCCAAGGCCACTGAGACACAGTCGATCGATACTCTCTCTCTTTCTCTTGCACTCGCTTGCCATCAGTGATGACAACACCCTGCTTGCAACTCGCTAATGTTAGCACGAAAATATACCTCAGAATAAGGGAATAACAGGGAAAATAGGTGATAACTGAAGGAGAGGAGGAAAGTGGGGAAGGAGGGGAGGTAGAGGACTGAGATTTTGCATGGCCCAGGGGCCAAATTTTTTTTTTTTTTTTTTTCGATGTCAAAAGTTGATTTTTTTTTTCACTCACTCATAAGAGTCTCCCCGCAGTTCCCGGGTTAAAAGATACCTCAAATAATTTTTTTAATGGCTCTACTAACCTCTCACCTCCTTCCTTTATGATTCTTGGATGGATCTCATCCGGTCCCGGGGACTTACTTCTGTTCATTTTTTCTATAGCCCTTCTTATTCTAGCATGGGAAAACTCTTATTAGTTCTAGTGCCAGTGCCTGTTTGATGGGAATAGTAGGCACTGCATCATCCGTCTCCACTGTTAGTACCTCCCCAAAGTATTTCCCCAGCACCTCTGCTTTCTCCTTATCAGTTTCTGCTCTATTCCTACCATCCAATTCTCCTATCAGTTCTGGGATACCTACTCTTCTTGTTAACTTCTCCTGAATGTACTTCCAGAATATTTTTGGATTATCCTTCACGTTTTTTGCAATCTCTCTCTCTCCCTCTCCTTCACCCCCCTCCTTGTTTCCCACCTTATTTTATTGTTTATTTGTCTACGTTCCAAATCCACTTCTTTAGCTTCTATACTAGACCCCCTGTTCTTTTTTAACACTTTTAGTCTATCCCACAATCGTTTCTTTCTTCTTATCAGTGTCCAAAGCTTTCTTTTCATTGGTAATTCTGGGTTCGTTCTTTTCCTCAGTTTTGTTTTATCCTTATATTCCCTTACTGGTACACATTTGGATATAGCATTCTCCAGTTTGACTCTAATCTTCCTCCACATTCCTTCAGCGTCTTCACCGTTCAAGTATTCCCCCCAGTCAATGTCCAAACACCTTCTCAGCATCTCATAATCTGCTCTATCATACATATATTTTTTTTATTGCTTCTATTATCCCTCTCTGTTTTAATATTGCAACTAAAACTTCTACAGGCATGGTCACTACGACCTATAGGGCTATCCACATTGACATGTTCTACTATATCCTCATTGCTAAAAATCAAATCAAGTACACTCCCCTGCATCCCATCTCTATATCTTATCATCTCTGTAATATGTAGCGTTTAAAACAATCTCACTTTCTCTATAAACTTGTTTTCCAGGCTACACTGTCCCGCTGGAGTAGTACAATTTGCCCAGTTGATCCTTGGCAAATTGAAATCTCCAATCAAAATCTTATATTTGTTCTCTCTATTATCTATTTCCTCCATTGCTTTCAGTAGGTTATCATCCTCTTCCCTACTATTATTTGGGCTTCTATATATAGAGGCAATTAGAATTGACCCTCTTGCACATTTTACTTCAATACTCAAATACTCACAACACTGCTGTCTCATATCCACCTCATTTACCTTGAGCTCTTTTCTTACATAAATAAACAGTCCTCTTCCAACCTCTGCTCTAATAGCATTCCTCTCATGCAACTCAAAACCCTCCAAACTATACTCCACCAGTTCCCTTTCAATTCTAGCATTTTTTGGTCTTACTTCCTGTAAGGCTATGACATCAGGTTTTTCCTCTTCATCCTGCAATCTACATATCAGTTCTCTTTTCTTGTCCTGGGTAAACACATCAACATTGCTAAACATAATCCTTAATCTTTCTACCATTCCTTCAGCAGCCACATCATCCCGCTCCTCCTGTCCGTGCCCTACTTCCACCCCCTCACACTACCGGTACTGTGTCTGCAGCTTCTTCTTCTGTCTCTCCCCGAGATGCTTCCACCCTGCTCTCCACCTCTGCCACAACTTCTATCACATTCTCTTCCCTCCCAGATCTCCTTCTCCCTTCTATTCGTATAAACCACTTCTTCAATTTCCCGTCCCTCACTCTCCAGAAAAACTTCTTATCCTCCTCACCCAACTTTCCATTTTCCTCATCAGCCTTTTCCTGTAGTTCCTTTATTTTTGTCTTTGTTCTATGCTCAAATCCTTCTTTAATCTTATATGTTTCAGTTCTTCATTTGTGTTTAGTCTCCAACTAAAATTTGTCACTGTCTCTGCCACTGCCCTGATTTTAAACTGTACCCTTATAGGTCTCATTTCCCCCCTTCTATATCTACCTATCCTACTGACTTCCTCCAGCTGCCCATCCCATCCACATCCATCTACATCAACAGCTTTCATGACCTCCTTCACTTTCTCCATATCTCTCACTTTTCTCACTCCATTATCATTCATATGAGCCTCTATATCTCCATGCATGATCACACCTCTATCCCTGTCCATGGCCTCCTTCACGACACACTCCTTGTTATTCATGACTCCTACGACTGCACTCTCAAAACTTTTTTTTGTCTTGTTCATTTCCGCCTTTTGTTCTTTCACAATTTCCTCCAAATCCTTAACTTTCTGTTCACCTACCACCGTCCATGCAGTTGACTCCTTCACTTCCTTGAATCGTCCTTCGTATTCCTTCAGCTACTCCTTTAATGCCATATTCTCTGCTCCCAATTCCTCTACCTTTTTTAGTACCATCTCTAGGTTGTTATTAACTTCCGAAATAGGCCAACATTCGCTTCCTTCACTAAGCCTATTCCCTGCCCCAACCAATGCACCACATAGTTCGCACAACACCTTGATTTCCTCACCAATGTCCCCCTTCCACTTCTCCGTATCACTCTTCCACTTTTCCAAATCCTTCACAACATTAATAATCTCTTCTACCTTCTTATCTGTGCTCCTAAACCCACGAAACCGTCCTAACCTTTCTTCCGTCTCCAAAATTTCCGCCGTTCCGTCTGCCATGTTTGTTTACAATCACTACAACTCCAGCTGACCCGTTGATTACACTACTCATTTCACACTATATATCACCCCTCCACCACACCAATTTATCTTCAAAACACTTCACTAGTCGTTCCTCTCCTCGCTCGCTCAGTATGTATTCGAAATTCCGTTATAATTAATCGTGCCCATGATAATATGCCGGAGCCTCAAAAAATGCGTCCGCCTCCCACCATCGCCTCGACCGAATTCAAATAGGCCTAATATGTACAAATCTCACCACAGGCTTTGTGTTTTGTATTATTTTGTTTTTCTTTGTTTTCTATTAGCCTAGTGATTTAAGCCTAGGCCTATGCCTTAAATCAATATTTTACCATTAGGCTCGCTTTGTCAAGCCTACCGACGCTGTCGGACGAAAGCGGTTAAATTATGCCGATGAGTAGGCTAGGCTATAATGTCTGATTTCAAATATAATTTGTGTGGTAAATAATCTCCTCAGAACATGTATTTACAGTAGGCTATAAGTATTCTCCTCAATTAATATGTATTAATTGCATATTCTCCTCAATTAATATGTATTAATTGCATATATTTGGGGGGAAATGGGTACTTTATGAGTGACTGGTCGAATGTGGAACAAAGTGTGGCACCGTCAGTGTAAACAAGACGGGCGGTATCCTACACCCGGTAACTACATTCTTGCCTTTTGTTTGTTTTTGCTGTTGAGCTCTGCATATATTCAGGTACCGGTAGGCTTGGGTTTTAGTAAAATTGCATTAGGCTGGGCTACATATTTTTACTTCTATTGGAAAGCACAGGCCTACACATGCTAAAGAATTTAGCCTAGCCTACCACAATTTAGCCTAGACTGAAAAAACAAACAAAAATAGGCTAATTTCAGTTTTGGTAAGAGTTGTAGTTGTGGGCATACCAAAAGCTTTGTATATATAGCCTAGTCGCACGCTCGCAGTTAGGCCTACATTCGCGTCTAATTTAACTGCTGGGGATGGGGAGAGCTAAGTGGAGGGTTTATGGCGTGTGTGTAATGTGGTCGAAATGTTCGTTTATTGTATAATTATGTCATAGCTTAGTTCTCTCGATTCATAATGTGTAGGTTAGGTTAATTACGAGTTGTCTCATACTTAACACGGGGCCGAGCTGTCTCGTTTTTACTGGGCCGAGCTCTCCCGTGGGCCGAGTAGTCTAGCATACTTGTGAGCAAACGAAGGGGACATCTAATAATAGACGGGAACACGATTGCAAAGGTCCGACGCCTCCCCCGCCGCCATCATGTTTACATTTGTCGATCGCCGTGGTTAAGTTCGCGTCTATTTTGACGCCAGTTTTTTCGGTAATTTGCCCCCTGCTGGCAATATATATGATGATGACAATATGCCATGGTAGGGTGAGGAGGGGAAAAGCCCCCCTCAACATATTATTGTATACAAAGGCAGTCAAAATAGACGGGAACATGATGGCATAGGTCCGACGCCACTACGCGTAGTGTAAACAAGGCTGGCGGTACGCCCGCACTTAACATTCTTGCCGGCTACCATAGTGCAGTGGGAAATTTTTTACTATTCTGTATTTTTGCTTTATAATCAAACTTCAAATCTTGTCTTCCCCATGCTTTATCAAGATTACTTTCAAACTTCCTTATTGATTCGGAATCGACTACATACTGGGGCAGTGCGTTCCACTCATTTACCACTCTATCACAAAATGAGTTCTTTGCCTTTTCAAGCCTACTGTATTTCTTTCTTTGTAAATTTTCTTAGAGTGTCCTCTCGTTCTTGTTCCCTCCCGCATCAAGAAGATACCTTCACACACATCCTCATCATACATTCCTGACATTATCTTAAAAGTCTCTATCATATCCCCCCTCTTTCTCCTATATGCCAGTGTCGGAAGCCCCAGTGTCCTCAACCTCTGCTCATAGCCCGCGTTCTTCAACGTTGGTACTAGCTTGCTAGCTCTCCTCTGCACTTTCTCCACTGCTTCTATATCCTTTACCATATATGGAGCCCACACCTGGTTCGCATATTCCAGGTGCGGCCTAACCAGCGCTGTATAGAGATTCTTTGTCATTTCTTCGTCAAGTGACACAAATGTCCTCCTTATCAGCTCTACAATTCTATTGGCTTTGTTTATCTTTTCTGCTAAATGTTCTGAGAAATTTAACTTATTGTCTATTACTACTCCTATATCCTTTTCTGCATTATCTTCCTCCATCGCTTCATACATACTGTATCCTACCTTGTCTATCTTGCTTGTCCCAATCCGCATGTACTTACATTTTTTTGGATTAAAAGGCATTAATCAATGCTCAGACCATCCCTTCATGCCCTCCACATCTCCTTGAAGCAAACCCACATCTTCCTCACTCCTCACTCTTCTATACAGCTTAGTGTCATCCGCATACAGGTATATCTCACTTCCATAAGTTATAACTTCAGGTAAGTCGTTGATAAATATAACTAACAGTAGTGATCCCAACACAGATCCCTGAGGTACCCCACTTGTAATTTCCCTCCACCCCGAGCATATTCCATTCACCAGTACCCTCTGTCTCCGATCTTTCAGGAAGGCTTCTATCCATTTCACACATTTCTCCCCTATATTATAGCTTCTAACTTTCTCTATTAACCTTTTATGTGGGACCTTATCGAATGCCTTCATAAAATCGCAATATACCACATCTATAACATCACCATCCTCCAGAATTTGTATCTAATCATCTACCACCTTAATTAGCTGTAGTACTGTCGACCTCCCCGGCAAGAATCCGAACTGTCTCCCACTGAAAAGTTGGTTTGATTTCATATGCTCCATTATTCCTTCTCCAATTACCGTTTCCATTAGTTTACACGTCTATAATTTCCTGGGTCATTACTCTTTCCCTTCTTAAAAATAGCTGTTATGTTCGCCTCTCTCCAGTCCATTGGGATTTGTTCTGTATTAAAATATACCTCAAATAACATTTGTAATGGCTCTACTAACCTCTCACCTCCTTCCTTTATGATTCTTGGATGGATCTCATCCGGTCCCGGGGACTTATTTCTGTTCATTTTTTCTATAGCCCTTCTTATTCTAGCATGGGAAAACTCTATTAGTTCTAGTGCCAGTGCCTGTTTGATGGGAATAGTAGGCACTGCATCATCCGTCTCCACTGTTAGTACCTCCCCAAAGTATTTCCCCAGCACCTCTGCTTTCTCCTTATCAGTTTCTGCTCTATTCCTACCATCCAATTCTCCTATCAGTTCTGGGATACCTACTCTTCTTGTTAACTTCTCCTGAATGTACTTCCAGAATATTTTTGGATTATCCTTCACGTTTTTTGCAATCTCTCTCTCCTTCACCCCCTCCTTGTTTCCCACCTTATTTTATTGTTTATTTGTCTACGTTCCAAATCCACTTCTTTAGCTTCTATACTAGACCCCCTGTTCTTTTTTAACACTTTTAGTCTATCCCACAATCGTTTCTTTCTTCTTATCAGTGTCCAAAGCTTTCTTTTCATTGGTAATTCTGGGTTCGTTCTTTTCCTCAATTTTGTTTTATCCTTATATTCCCTTACTGGTACACATTTGGATATAGCATTCTCCAGTTTGACTCTAATCTTCCTCCACATTCCTTCAGCGTCTTCACCGTTCAAGTATTCCCCCCAGTCAATGTCCAAACACCTTCTCAGCATCTCATAATCTGCTCTATCATATATATATTTTTGTTTTATTGCTTCTATTATCCCTCTCCGTTTTAATATTGCAACTAAAACTTATACAGGCATGGTCACTACGACCTATAGGGCTATCCACATTGACATGTTCTACTATATCCTCATTGCTAAAAATCAAATCAAGTACACTCCCCTGCGTCCCATCTCTATATCTTGTCATCTCTGTAATATTTAGCGTTTAAAACAATCTCTCACTTTCTCTATAAACTTGTTTTCCAGGCTACACTGTCCCGCTGGAGTAGTACAATTTGCCCAGTTGATCCTTGGCAAATTGAAATCTCCAATCAAAATCTTATATTTGTTCTCTCTATTATCTATTTCCTCCATTGCTTTCAGTAGGTTATCATCCTCTTCCCTACTATTATTTGGGCTTCTATATATAGAGGCAATTAGAATTGACCCTCTTGCACATTTTACTTCAATACTCAAATACTCACAATACTGCTGTCTCATATCCACCTCATTTACCTTGAGCTCTTTTCTTACATAAATAAACAGTCCTCTTCCAACCTCTGCTCTAATAGCATTCCTCTCATACAACTCAAAACCCTCCAAACTATACTCCACCAGTTCCCTTTCAATTCTAGCATTTTTTGGTCTTACTTCCTGTAAGGCTATGACATCAGGTTTTTCCTCTTCATCCTGCAACCTACATATCAGTTCTCTTTTCTTGTCCTGGGTAAACACATCAACATTGCTAAACATAATCCTTAATCTTTCTACCATTCCTTCAGCAGCCACATCATCCCGCTCCTCCTGTCCGTGCCCTACTCCCCCCCCCCCCCCCCCCCCTCTCACACTACCGGTACTGTGTCTGCAGCTTCTTCTTCTGTCTCTCCCCGAGATGCTTCCACCCTGCTCTCCACCTCTGCCACAACTTCTATCACATTCTCTTCCCTCCCAGATCTCCTTCTCCCTTCTATTCGTATAAACCACTTCTTCAATTTCCCGTCCCTCACTCTCCAGAAAAACTTCTTATCCTCCTCACCCAACTTTCCATTTTCCTCATCAGCCTTTTCCTGTAGTTCCTTTATTTTTTGTCTTTGTTCTATGCTCAAATCCTTCTTTAATCTTATATGTTTCAGTTCTTCATTTGTGTTTAGTCTCCAACTAAAATTTGTCACTGTCTCTGCCACTGCCCTGATTTTAAACTGTACCCTTATAGGTCTCATTTCCCCCCTTCTATATCTACCTATCCTACTGACTTCCTCCAGCTGCCCATCCCATCCACATCCATCTACATCAACAGCTTTCATGACCTCCTTCACTTTCTCCATATCTCTCACTTTTCTCACTCCATTATCATTCATATGAGCCTCTATATCTCCATGCATGATCACACTTCTATCCCTGTCCATGGCCTCCTTCACGACACTCTCCTTGTTATTCATGACTCCTACGACTGCACTCTCAAAACTTTTTTTTGTCTTGTTCATTTCCTCCTTTTGTTCTTTCACAATTTCCTCCAAATCCTTAACTTTCTGTTCACCTACCACCGTCCATGCAGTTGACTCCTTCACTTCCTTGAATCGTCCTTCGTATTCCTTCAGCTGCTCCTTTAATGCCATATGCTCTGCTCCCAATGCCTCTACCTTTTTTAGTACCATCTCTAGGTTGTTATTAACTTCCGAAATAGGCCTACATTCGCTTCCTTCACTAAGCCTATTCCCTGCCCCAACCAATGCACCACATAGTTCGCACAACACCTTGATTTTCTCACCAATGTCCCCCTTCCACTTCTCCGTATCACTCGTCCACTTTTCCAAATCCTTCACAACATTAATAATCTCTTCTACCTTCTTATCTGTGCTCCTAAACCCACGAAACCGTCCTAACCTTTCTTCCGTCTCCAAAATTTCCGCCGTTCCGTCTGCCATGTTTGTTTACAATCACTACAACTCCAGCTGACCCGTTGATTACACTACTTATTTCACACTATATATCACCCCTCCACCACACCAATTTATCTTCAAAACACTTCACTAGTCGTTCCTCTCCTCGCTCGCTCAGTATGTATTCGAAATTCCGTTATAATTAATCGTGCCCATGATAATATGCCGGAGCCTCAAAAAATGCGTCCGCCTCCCACCATCGCCTCGACCGAATTCAAATAGGCCTAATATGTACAAATCTCACCACAGGCTTTGTGTTTTGTATTATTTTGTTTTTCTTTGTTTTCTAATAGCCTAGTGATTTAAGCCTAGGCCTATGCCTTAAATCAATATTTTACCATTAGGCTCGCTTTGTCAAGCCTACCGACGCTGTCGGACGAAAGCGGTTAAATTATGCCGATGAGTAGGCTAGGCTATAATGTCTGATTTCAAATATAATTTGTGTGGTAAATAATCTCCTCATAACATGTATTTACAGTAGGCTATAAGTATTCTCCTCAATTAATATGTATTAATTGCATATATTTGGGGGGAGATGGGTACTTTATGAGTGACTGGTCGAATGTGGAACAAAGTGTGGTACCGTCACTGACGGTACCACACTTTGTTCCACATTCATTCAGGTCCGTCACCGTATCTGTTTAGCCTAATCATTTGGTCCATATTAATGTCATAAATTAGGTCAAAATAATGGTTTGAGGGTCCAAGATGGCCGAGTCTGGTACGACCTAAGCTTATTTCCCATTGAAACCTATGTTAAACACTGCTTACGTATCCGCGAAGCCACGTATACGCGGAAGGGGGCTGGTACGACCTAGGCGCGAATACCGGGAGTGCACTGTACCAGACTCAGGCAGCAGGCTTAACTTTTCAAAATAGGGGCGTGTTCAAGAGCGAGATTTAGAACGCTACAGTAATTAAAACCAATATGAATAGGTTAGCCTTTAGGCTAGGCCTATCGGCATTTTTTTTTTTTTTTTTTTTTTTTTTTTTTCCTATGTGATTGAGGGAGGCAAAAGGCATAACTGCCTATAGCGAGTGCCTCCCCCATAGTTGAAAGAGTGACAGGGCCAAAATCAAGGGACGTTCGAGCCAAAATGCCTGGACACACGGAGTTTGAAGCAATTTAAGTCATAGGAAGAGGGAAAGACTGATTCTGGGAGAGAGTTCCAGAGCTCAGCTGTTGAGTAGAAGAAAGTTTGAGAGTAACGTTTCACTCTTGGGTTGGAGAGTTGCACAGAGTAGGGGTGGGATTGAGTTGCAAGACGGGTACCACGTGCCCTACGTAAAGGAGGTGGTATGCACTGGGATAGCTCTGAGGAACACTGATTATTATAGTAGCGATAGAATAGCGAGAGAGATGCAACATTGCGGCGTAGAGAGAGAGATTGCAGAGAGAGAGTTGTGTTATCAGGCATATCACCTGTCCGGGTATATTCTAGTCTTTTCTAATTTATACCCATTTGAATGGACAGCAAGGATGTAGATTCCGGGCGTACGGTCGTCATTGTTTACATAGGGCGATTACCGCAGTTAACTTTGTCTATTTTGACGTCAATTTTTCGGTTATTTGCCCCCTGCTGGCAATATATATGATGATGACAATATGTCATGGGGGGGGGGGGGCAAGGCCCCCCTCAACATATTATTGTATCCATAGGCAGTCAAAACAGACTGGAACACGATGGCAAGCATCCACTACCGCTCCGCATAGTGTAAACAAGGGTGGCGGTACGCCCGCACTTAACATTCTTGCCGAAAGGACATTAGCCTATCCTAACAACCTTACCTAACCTATCCTAGTATTATGGGTGGGTCTGATGACCCCACACCCCCGCTGTTTGACATCAACTCAAGTGTTTACAAGACGTATGCCCGGTAATATAATTCATTCCGGCCTATCTCACAATTTTGTTGCTTGGCCTAAATTTGCTGGACAATAGGATTGTATAATAGGCCTAATATGTACAAATCGCACCACAGGTTTTGTGTTTTGTATTTTGTTTTTCTTTGTTTTCTATTAGCCTAGTGATGTAGGCCTAGGCCTATGCCTTAAATCACTATTTTATCATTAGGCTCGCATTGTCAAGCCTACTGAATCTGCCGGACGAAAACTGTAAAATTACAGCGCGGTCCCATATAAAGCGAGTTCAAACAGTGCAAATTTTGATTAGTGCGAGCAATGAAAATATTAAACTCAAAATTATCAAACAATTTGAATGCGATCTTTTATTGCGAGTCGGGTGGCAATATGGGTTAAATCTGGGGAGATTTCTATTAGTGCGGCCAAAATTTGTACAGTGCGATAAATTTCCTGCCTGACTCGTGGCATCACTGGTTTTTGAGCAGCTTGGGCATGGAGGGAGGCTGGTCAGTCAGATTTTTTTTACCCCATACTATGTAACGCTATCTTGCATTCTCGGGTTTGTGATCATATCAAGTGTACAATTTAAGGCAAGGAAAGGTCTAATTTACCATTAATATACTATATTTATCATTAACATTTGTTCTTGGTATGTTTGTGTCAGTATAAATAACGATATAAGGAAAGATATGTGTGCTATATGGAGGACCGATCGACCAATTAAGTTTTTTCCCATAGGATACGTTGTTCACATAGTGCGAATTCACATAGTGCGACACACTGTATCAACCAATTTCTCCTCGCACTATGCGGGACCACGCTGTATGCCGATGAGTAGGCTAGGCTATAATGGCTGATTTCAAATAAAGTTTGTGTGGTAAGCAATCTCATAACATGTATTTGTAAGTATTCTCCTCAAATAATATGTATATTGGATATATTTGGGTGGATATGGGTACTTTATGGGTGACTGGACGAATGTGGAACAAAGGGTGGTACCGCCACTGACGGTACCACACTACTTACTATACACCCCTATTATCATATACCTGCAACCAAAACATATTTGTAAGAAATAGGAACATAAGAAAATGGGAGTCTGTAGAGGGCCAATTGGCCCGCACAAGGTAGATCCTTTTCACACCCAACCCATCTCATAAAAACTCTCCCGTTTATCTCTGTCTTCCTTACATTTATGACATCCTAGTCTCTCTCTCTCTCTCACACAAATGAGAACATAAGAAAACCAGAGTCTGCAGAGAGCCGATTGGCCCACACATGTCAGATCCCTTTCGTACCCAATCCATCCCGCGCTCTCTCTCTCTCTCTCTCATATTTATCGCTATCTTCCTTACATTTACGACATAAGGTAAATTGGTGTTATATTTGTTTTTTATTTGATATTTCTAATGTAAAGTGTATCTTTCTTTCAGAAATGGTTATTGGGTGTATGATAGGCTAAAAAGGGGTTAGTTCGGAGGGGCTGTCTGACCATAAGCATTTATTCCCATTGATTATTAACTCCACAATATGCGGATTCCGTAAATGTAAATGTGGCGCATTTTGCAGCCCATATAGGCGCATTTACTGGGGGTGCACTGTAATCAAAACAGCCACACTTCTTAACCCAATTCCCGCGGGGCCCCAAATATGACGGAGACGATTTTCCGGCTATTTTGTAGCCTGTGAGCCAGGCCAGCTTTTGCAAGCAGCACGGATGGACGTCAACCGGAGCCTACAGGCCCGCCACGACACTGAGGTTTGTGAGAGAGAGAGAGCTCGCTTATGTGCAGCGTCACACATAGCAAAAACAGAAAATAAAATTGGTAATTTTTAGCGATTTCGCCTATCGGATTTAGTAATTTTGAGCAATATTGCCCTTCATTTGCAAGATCGTTACAAGAAAACCAGGCGTCGTACAGGGATGATTCAGGAGTAATTTGAAAGCTATTACCGTACTTTCACGAATACTCAATTGTATTACGCTCTGGCTTTTGCTTATGCATAAAAAATAGCAGGGAATGAAGGCAATTTCGGGCAATTATGCCTACTCGTACAGGATTAATAGCTTTAACCAAAATGGTCACACTTCTTAACCCGCAGAGTGCCAGACAATTATTGACCCTATACATCTGCCAGTGCCAGAGGATTTTTTATTTTTATTTTTTTGGCTAAATCTATCAAGTTGGGTGAGAAAGGAAGGATAATGGTAAAAAAAACACTCCCCTTGTCCATTTTCGCCAGAAATCAGGTCCACGATGGTCCCGAATGTAGCTGAAATTTTCAGAGTAAATCATCGACTTTCATGGTATCGGAACGTATAGGTAGGAGGGTGGTTTGGGGGATGGTGGGGGGAAGGTAGAAGCGTAATTGACTCGTGTTACAAATATGAAGCCAATTGGTGAGCTAGTTTCGCCACCACGGATTTTCCTTTTTTTCCTTTTCTTCGTATGGATACGCTGGAAGTGGGTGGTGGGAGGCGGTTGGGGGTGTGGTGGGGGAAGGCAGAAGGGTAAGGGACTTGTCACACAAATATGGAACCGATTGGTGCAGTCGTTTCGCCGCCACAGATTTTCATTTTTTTTCCTTGTGAGGCGACCGATAGTCAGCGAGTGGGTGGGGGGAGGGGGTCGTGTTGGTGGTGGCAAGAAGCCAGAAGGGTAAGGTACATGTGGTAGAAATATGAAAGCCATAGGTGCAGTCGTTTCGCTGCTACAATTTTTTTTCGGCGAGTCCGTATATATATGGACCTGGCACTGGGCGTGACAAGACCCTAGTCCGTATATATACGGACCTGGCACTCTGCGGGTTAATGGTCCAAGTGGCCATAGCCAAAATGGCTACACTATATTCCTTCTGTACTTTCTCCATGCCCGATAAGATACATGATATTTTGATATATTATGTGACATAGCCCTTGTATCCAACACAATACTCTGCGTGCAACCCCGCTCAAACCCCGCACAACGTTGCTTGCAACTTTAATTATTATTATCATCATCATCATTATTATTATTATTATTATATTATTATTATATTATTATTATTATTATTGTTATTATTATTATTATTATTATTATTATTATTGTTATTATTGTTATTATTATTCCACTGCCTACAGTCCTTTTTCAATGCCTACACTCTAGGACATCAGCCGAGGTCCATATAATCCAATGTATTTATTTCACTCCCAACACCAAACACCTCTCAATGAAAGCATGTGATCTTCCCGGGATTCTAACCTGGGTTACCACATACATATGTTAAACACTCAAACCATTACACCATCAAGACTGTTTAAGGTTAAGTACATTACTACGATTTTATATCCATTTTATCGAATACTGAATATCAGTCTAATCATGTACTCAAACCCAAGTGTACACTGAATAGTCTAATGTTTTAAGTGAAAGGAAAGCACATTTTATGGGGCACAGATCTCTAAGGACCGACCTTATTCAATGGCTAATAATACGAAAATAATAGTGTCAAGTTAATAGTTAAAACAAATATCATTAATACTAGAAGAAAACCCCAAATATTTGCCACCAACATGCAGACCGCAAGCTTATAATTCATAATGCAACAAAACAAAAGGAAACGCGAGAATAATATTAAAATCTTCAAGAAGTTTCCGGATAACTAAAAAAATAAAAATAAAAAAACACACACAGGAACAAGACGAGGAAGCGTCGACAAAGGAAGTAGGAGGAGGAGGAGAAGGAAGAGGAAGAGGAGGAGGAGGAGGAGGAAAGCGCTTTTCTATAAATATATATTTCTTGAATTATTTTTTGGTATCATTAAAAGTTGGTGAGGAAGCCATCTGTCTTGCGGGGAGTGTAATGTGTGCTCTGGGATTCAGTGTAGGAGGGGAGGAGGCTTTTTGTGACCCTGGGCGAGGCTAGATGGAGGTGGGGAGAGGCTAGAGGGGTTGAGGAAAGGCTAGAGGGTGGTAAGGTGAGGCTAGAGGTGGGGTGGGGTAGAGGCTAGTGGGAGGTGGGGTAGAGGCTAGAGGGGTTGAGGAAAGGCTAGAGGGTGGTAAGGTGAGGCTAGTGGGGGAGTTGAGGCTAGAGGTGGGGTAGAGGCTAGAGGGGTTGAGGAGAGGCTAGAGAGTGGTTAGTGGGGGTTGAGGCTAGAGGGGGTGGGGTAGAGGTTAGTGGGAGGCTGAGGCTAGAGGGGGTGGGTAGTTGGATGAGGCTGGTGGGAGGTGAGGTAGAGGCTAGTGAGTGGTTGAGGGGAGAGGGTGAGCAAGGCTAGTGGGGGATTGGGTAAAGGCTAGATGGGTGGTTGGATGAGACTAGTGGGGGGTTAAGGCTAGAGGGGGTTGGGTAAAGGCTAGATGGGTGGTTGGATGAGGCTAGTGGGAGGGGAGAGGGTAGGGGGATGGTTGAGGGTAGTAGGTGGATGAAGAGGTGTTGGATGAGGCTAGTGGGAAGTGCAGAGAGGCTAGAGAGCGGTTGGATGAGGCTAGTAGAGGAAAAGAGTTTAAAAGAGGTCAAGAGTCTAAACAAAGAAACTCTTATGACTTTAGCCAACATTATAACACAAAATGGCATCATCGTCTAAAATAGGAGAGAAGGATAATATGATGCGAGAATGAAAGGTGCCATTAGGAAAGAGTTAAAATGGGTCATAAGTCTAAAGAAAGAAAATCGTGTGACGTTAGCCAACATTATAATACAAAATGGCGTCATCAACAAAACAGGAGAGAGGGAGAATGAAAGTTGCAATTAGGAAAGAGTTAAAAGGGATCATGAGTCTAAAGAAAGAATTAGGGACAGTTTTAAGGATCACAGGAGATGATGTGGAGGACGAGAAGAGACTTGAATATCTGAAGAGGAAGGAGGAGGGGAGTAATGATGGGAGAGAGAGAGAGAGTGAAAAATGAGTGAGAGTTATTCATATATACACTGGCCACACAGATCTTACGCCAGGTCTCAATTGACCGCTTGCGAGTTTCGTTCTATAAGGAAGTTGGAGCTGTAGACATCGATATTTATCAGATTTACCAGCTAAAATACGGTTGTACTACACCTTATAAATACATAAAACCCAATTCAACATACTCTTTAGCCATCAGAAACATACATAATTATTGCATTTCTATTTATTATCGATGTCTACAGCTCCAACTTCCTTATAGCCTGAAACTCGCAAGTGGTCAATATAGTAATGAGAGCGAAATACTGGCACCATTATCACTCCATCCTTAAATGACCCATAAATCATCACACACACACACACACACACACACACACACACACACACACACACACATACACACACACACACTAGTAGGTAGAGCTCTCGTCTCACACACGAGGGGTCGGGGGTTCAATCCCCGGCCGGGCGGAGACAAATTGGGCTTGTCTCCTTTCATGTGTTAGCCTCAGTTCACCTAGCTGTAAATAGGTACCTGGAATAAGTGGACGACGTTGTGACGTCCCATCTGGGGTTGGAAAAAATGGTACAAGGCGAGATGGGTATCATATGGTTCACCTAAGCTGATGGCTACCTAAGCCTTAGGGCGAGACGGTACCGTCTATAGTGAGAATGGTACCATACAGATCCACCCTAAGCCTTCGTTTCCAATGTCGCCAATTGGCTAAAATACAGACTACACAGCCATTCCAACAGTACATAAAACACTTAACATGCATTTCACGCAATACATTCCCAGTTAAGGAGGCGCGATAATAATGAGCTTAGCTCGCATTGCGTGGATTCCCCTTGACGAACAAGTAACTGAGTAACACACACACACACTGCCAGGCGGAACAAATATATATGCATATTTAATTCAAGCAGTTTCGGTGACAACTGCCACCCTCTTCAGTGCAAAGATAAAGAGAAAGGCATCTTTCCAGTGAAAAGGGTGGCAACTGACCACCTGCGAGTTTCAGGAAGTTGGAGCCGTAAACACCTAAACAATACTGCCAGTTTGTGATAGATAAAAGATATGTTGAATTTGGTTTTATGTATTTATGTATGTCCTACAACCGTATGTTAGCTGGAAACTCTGCTAAACATCGATATCTACATCTCCAACTTCCTTATAGCATGAAACTTGCAAGTAATCAATTATTACAGAAACTGATTAGAATATATTAGTTTCGTTTGCCAGTGTGGGTTTAATCTCCCGTTCTGATGATAACACCATTTTTTGTTATTTGCCAAATCACTACCAAACACCACACCAGAGAATGACATCACCATTCCAGTCACCACCACTATACCCTGTTCCTAATACCACACCACCAACATTAATACCACACTACCAAACACCACACCAGAGAATGACATCACCATTCCAGTCACCACCACTATACCCTGTTCCTAATACCACACCACCAACATTAATACCACACTACCAAACACCACACCAGAGAATGACATCACCATTCCAGTCACCACCACTATACCCTGTTCCTAATGCCACACCACCAACATTAATACCACACTACCAAACACCACACCAGAGAATGACATCACCATTCCAGTCACCACCACTATACCCTGTTCCTAATACCACACCACCAACATTAATACCACACTACCAAACACCACACCAGAGAATGACATCACCATTCCAGTCACCACCACTATACCCTGTTCCTAATGCCACACCACCAACATTAATACCACACTACCAAACACCACACCAGAAAATGACATCACCATTCCAGTCACCATCACTATACCCTGTTCCTAATACCACACCACCAACATTAATACCACACTACCAAACACCACACCAGAAAATTACATCACCATTCCAGTCACCACCACTATACCCTGTTCCTAATACCACACCACCAACATTAATACCACACTACCAAAAACCACACCAGAAAATGACATCACCATTCCAGTCACCACCACTATACCCTGTTCCAAATACCACACCACCAACATTAATACCACACTACCAAACATCACACCAGAAAATGACATCACCATTCCAGTCACCACCACTATACCCTGTTCCTAATACCACACCACCAACATTAATACCACACTACCAACATTAATACCACACCACCAAAACATAACCTCCCATCACCACCACTATAGTCTATTTTTTTCCAGCTGATGGTAAATTGCCATATCTTCATCTTAATTACTTAGCTATTACGAAGATTTGGTAGCGAAATATGTTGCTAATTATGAAGACCTGGCAATAAGATGATGCAGAGACATAGTAGTTTCATATATTTACATTAAGGGGGGTGACCTGCTTTTTGTTAGTTCTGCCCTTTTCTCTCTTTCTCTGGCTTGTATCCATTCGGCCCCATTCAGCCAACTATTTTAAGACGTTTATCCCCATCTAGGTGTCGATTTCTTCCTGGCGAGCGATAGCGAGCCAGCATTATATGAAGAAATCCGGCTTCGCCGGAGACATTTTTCTATCGAAAAATGTACAAATTTAGCCTGCTGTCAAACAAAAATAAAAAATATGCTGGCTCGCTACCGCTCACCAGTAAAAAAATTACACCTGGATGGGGATAAACGCCTTAAAACAGTAGGCTGAATGGGGTCAAATGGATACAAGCCAGAGAAAGATAGAAAAGGACAGAACAAAAACAGGTCACCACCCTCCTATAAGTATCGAGAAATCAGCTACTAAGGGATTCAATTCGCCGTCAACTGGGAAACCAAACAAAATCGAGTATAGCAGAGTAAGCCTGTCAGAAACCCCCCCCTAGTCTAGACACTAAGCCTTTTAAAGCCTTCCACCACCACCATCACAACCCCCCCCCCCCCCCCCCCAACCACACTAGGAGACCCACACCTACTACAGCCGGTTCCAAATAAGTAGGCCAAAACTCTTGAACTTTAAGGGGGGATGGTTCACTTTTTGGGCGATTTTTGCATGTATTCATTATTTTTCTAGTTTCCTCCCTAGACTTCCATCAAATTAAAAACAAAAAAAATCATCCATTAAATCCCCCTGCTAGATTAATTTGTAAATGTTTCGGTAGAAAAATGTCTCGGCTTCTTCCAACATTACAGGCTCACTATCGTTCACCAGGGAAAAAATCGACACCTAAATAGAACGAAAGGTCTAAATATTGACGAAGAAATGTGGCAAAAGGTCTTAAAATCGACTAACTAATGGGGCAAACATCTTAGCATCTGAAAACTAATGGGGCTAAACATGAGGGAGAAAGTGGTCCAGAAAACCGGCCCATGTCCCCTTAACCTCTTGGAGTGTACACCACCTTCACTATGTCAGGGGGCAGGGGACATTACAGCTAGAACTATCATTAAGGGGAGGTATTTAGTTTGTTCCCTAGACCTCCATCAAGCTTAAAATTACACCCCCTTGAGTCCCTTTCAAGATACATTTGTACATTTTTCGGTAGAAAAAATTCCCGGCCAAAGGCCGGTTCTTCTTAAATTACAGGCTCGCTATCGCTCGCCAGGATAAAATCGACACCTGAATTGCACGAAAGGTCTTAATATGGGGTGAAAGTTCTTAAAATCGCTAAACTAATGGGGCAAACGTTTTATAATATCAAAAGCAATGGGGCTAAACATGAGGGAGAAAGGGGTCAAGAAAAACATCCCTCCAGTGGATATCTCCCCTTAATACCTCATCATCACCAGACTACCTGGATCACCATATATCACCACAACAACACCAATAACTATACCACTAATCACCACCCATATACCAGACCACACCATCACCATTCATCACACATCACCACTACCTAAGTCACTATATATCACCACAACAGCACCAATAGCCATCACTAATCACCACCCATATACCAGACCACACCATCACCATTACACATCACCACTACCTAAGTCACTATATATCACCACAACAGCACCAATAGCCATCACTAATCACCACCCATACCAGACCACACCATCACCGTTCATCACACATCACCACTACCTAAGTCACTATATATCACCACAACAGCACCAATAGCCATCACTAATCACCACTCATATACCAGACCACACCATCACCATTCATCACACATCACCACTACCTAAGTCACTATATATCACCACAACAGCACCAATAGCCATCACTAATCACCACTCATATACCAGACCACACCATCACCATTCATCACACATCACCACTACCTAAGTCACTATATATCACCACAACAGCACCAATAGCCATCACTAATCACCACTCATATACCAGACCACACCATCACCATTCATCACACATCACCACTACCTAAGTCACTATATATCACCACAACAGCACCAATAGCCATCACTAATCACCACTCATATACCACACACCATCACTACCTAAGTCACTATATCTCACCACAACAACACCACTAATCATCACTGTTCACCACCCATATGCCAACCTACATCACCATCACCATTCGTCACACATCACCACTACCTAAATCAGTATATATCACCACAACAGCACTAATAATCATCACTAATCACCACCCATATACCAGACCACACCACTACCATTCACAAACATACCACCAAATCACCACTACCAAAATACCACACATCACACTACCTAAATCACCACAAAAACACTAATAATCATCACTAATCATCACCCATATAACAGACCACATCACCATTCACCACACATCACCACTACCTAAATACTACACATCAACACTACCTAAATCACCCTATATATCACCATAACAGCACCAACAAACACCACTGATCACCACCAATATGCCAGACCACACCACCACCACCACAATTCACCACTACCCAAACATTAACAACCACACCACCATATTATCACCACTAACCAACAAAACTACCTCACCACTACCTAAATCACCACATATCACCACATCAACACCAATAATCATCAGTATTCATCAACAATATGCCAGACTACATCACCACCATCATTCACCACACATCACCACTACCTAAATCACCACAACAGCACCAATAACCATCACTAATCACCACCCATATATCAGACCACACCACCACCACCACCACCACCACCACCATTCACCAAACAACCACACCACCACCACCATCAAAATACCACACCAGCAACAACACCACCACGCCAACTCACCACCACCTTAAGGGGGAATGGTCGGTTTTTATGGCCCCCCTTCTCCCTCATGCTTAGCCCCATTGCTTTTGATATTTTAAGACGTTCGCTCCATTAGGTTGGCGATTTTAAGACTACCCTCCTTCGGTTTCTATCCCTCCATCTGTGCCTTTGTCTCTAATTTCCTTTCCGGCCGTTCCATAGCCGCAGTTGTGGACGGCCATTGTTCACTTCTTCACCCTATAAACTCCGGTGTTCCTCAGGGCTCTGTCCTATCTCCTATTCTCTTTCTAATTTTTATAAATGATCTCAACTGTACCTCAATTCCCATCCATTCGTACGCAGACGACTCAACCTTACACTACTCCATTAGTTTTTCAGAACGCCCCAGCCAGCAATCCCTCAACGACAAACGTAATGAAGCCATAGAACTCTTAAATTCTGATCTAAATACTATCTCCAATTGGGGCAGAGAAAACCTTGTTACCTTTAATGCTTCCATACCCAATTTCTCCATCTATCTACTCGTAAGGAACTCCCAGTGGACTATCCCTTATTCTTCAACAATACAAAAATCAATCCTTCATCTTCTCTCAATATTCTTGGTGTCTCTTTTTCTTCTGCCCTCAGTTGGAAGGACCATATTACCAGTCTTGCTAAGGCAGCCTCCCAGAAGCTGGGTGTGCTCAACCGCCTTAGGGGGTTCTTTTCCCCTGCACAGCTTCTTGCTCTGTACAGGGGCATAGTGCGTCCTTGTATTGAGTATTGTTCACATGTGTGGGGAGGTTCCTCTCACACCGCTCTCTTAGACAAAGTTGAAAGGAAGGCCTTTCGTATCATTAACTCCCGTCCACTCACCAACTCTCTGCAATCTCGCTCTCTCCGCCGCAATGTTGCATCTCTCTCACTATTTTATCGCTACTATAATAATCATTGTTCCTCAGAGCTTTCCCAGTGTATACCACCTCCTTTACGTAGGGCACGTGGTACCCGTCTTGCAACTCAATCCCACCCCTACTCTGTGCAACTCTCCAACCCGAGAGTGAAACGTTACTCTCAGTCTTTCTTCTACTCAACAGCTGAACTCTGGAACTCTCTCCCAGAATCAGTCTTTCCCTCTTCCTATTACTTAAATTGCTTCAAACTTCGTGTGTCCGGGCATTTTGGCTCGAACGTCCCTTGATTTTGACCCTGTCACTCTTTCAACTATGGGGGAGGCACTCGCTATAGGCAGTTCTGCCTTTTGCCTCCCTCAATCACAAAATAAAAAGAACTTTCGACCCATTATTGTACATTTTTAAGACCTTTCGTGCCATTTAGATGTCGATTTTTTTCCAGACGAGCGATAGCGAGCCTGTATTTTAAGAGGAACCGGCCTTTGGCCGGGAAATTTTTCTACCGAAAAAATGTACACATTTATCTCGAAGGGGAGTCTAGGGGATGATTTTTTAAGCTTGATGAATGTCTAGGGAGGAAAGTAAAAATATACTCGAATATACTCAAATATACTCAAATATACTCAAATATACTCAAATATACTCGAATATACTCAAATATACTCGAATATACTCAAATATACTCAAATATACTCGAATATACTCAAATATACTCGAATATACTCAAATATACTCGAATATACTCAAATATACTCGAATATACTCAAATATACTCGAATATACTCAAATCATAATTAAAAATAGCCTATCCCTCCTTAACACATCATCACCATTCTCACCACCACCTATCACCAGTAGCCTGTGCAATCCACCCCTCCCCTCCTCCACCACCTCCCCGTCTAGACACTACTCCTTTTAAAGCCTTCCACTCTCCACCTCCACCCCCCACCTCCACCTCCACAACCCTCCTTTTAAAGCCTTCCACACCCCTTCCACCACCCTTTTCACCCCCACCCCGTACACCCCCACCCCTTACACCCCCACCTCCTCCACAACCCTTACCCCCACACCCCACCCCCTTCTTACCCCCACCCCCTCTCTTACCCCCACCCCCCTCTCTACCCCCACCCCCTCTCTTACCCCCACCCCCTCTCTTACCCCCACCCTTCTTACCCCCACCCCTCTCTTACCCCCACCCCTTCTCTTACCCCCACCCCCTCTCTTACCCCCACCCCCTCTCTTACCCCCCCCCCCTCTCTTACCCCCACCCCTCTCTTACCCCACCCCTCTCTTACCCCACCCCCTCTCTTACCCCACCCCTCTCTTACCCCCACCCCCTCTCTTACCCACCCCCTCTCTTACCCCCACCCCCTCTCTTACCCCACCCCCTCTCTTACCCCCACCCCCTCTCTTACCCCCACCCCCTCTCTTACCCCCACCCCTCTCTTACCCCCACCCCCTCTCTTACCCCCACCCCCTCTCTTACCCCCACCCCCTCTCTTACCCCCACCCCCTCTCTTACCCCCACCCCCCCTCTCTTACCCCCACCCCCCT
>CM064553.1:9656336-9718836 GCA_032716605.1 Paralithodes platypus
TAAAAGCCTGTAAATTGCTATAAATTGCCAATTCTAGAACGTCTCCCGCAGCCAATGGGTTAAGGGGTGATGGGGGTATTTATTTACCCATTTTTATAATTTGATTTGTTTCCTCCGTAAACCTCCATCAAGCTAAAAAATAACAACCCAAGACCCTCCTTCAAGATAAATTTGTACACTTTTTGATAGAAAAATTTCCCGTCTCTTAAATTAAATTACAGGCTCGCTATCGCTCGCCAGGAAATAATCAACACCTAAATGACACGAAAAGTCTTGATATTGACAAATATATGGGGTGTAAGGTCTTAAAATTGCCAAACTAATGAGCCTAACATCATAAACTCTGAAAACTAATGGGGCTAAACATGACGGCCCAGAAAAACAACCCATCTTCCTTTTAAGTCCTGTAGTAATGCCTAAGTCATTATTAATTACCGGTATGTTTTTGTTTTGGACTGGTTAAAAATTTGGCCATTCACCTCACACTGATAAAATGTTATAGTTATTTACTCAGTTTACGCTCCACATCTACATACATACACAAATTTAAAACCCGATTGCTCCACACAAAATGCGGTTCTGGTCTCGCGTCCTAATGGCGGCGTTCCAGGCAGCCCTGTTAGGAGCTGCCTCACTTGTCAGGTTCTTTGATTTAAGATCAGACTGCAAAATCCGATCCCACATCTTTCTTGGTCCGCCCCTTGGTGCAGCTCCCTCCACATTCATGGACCTACATCTTTTCGCCCAGCTTTGTTCATCCAACCTCTCCAAACCATCCAAACCTGCTAGTACGCATCTCATCACTGATACTCTTGATACCTAACCTTCTCCTTAGCTCTACACTTGATATCCTATCTTGCAGTTTGGCACCACACATCCATCTTACCATCCTCATCTCATTGCGTTCCATTCTGTTGGTATAATCCGCTTTGACAGGCCACGTTTCTGAAGCATATGTCATTGCGCTTGCTTCTATCGTATGAAGCGTACACCTTTCCCTTCAAGGGGAGAGGGAGTCTTCTCATGGTGAGTAGTGGCAAAAGTTTTCTAAACTTTCCCCAACCGCATCTTCTGGCGATAGTGGCGGCCTCAGCCCCACCACCGGCAGAGATGGCATCACTCAAGTAGCAAAACTTGTCCACCATCTCCAGTGCCTCGTTGCCAAAGTTAACACTCTCGAGCCGGTCATTGAATACAAGCTCACCTTTGCATACTATGCATACACATTTCTCAATTTCGGACTTCTTCCCTGGTAGAGGTCCCTTTATTCTAGTGCAGCTCTTCTTCCCGTGATGTACCCAGCAGCGGCAGACGCTACACTGTATTGAGTTTGTGCCCACCCCTTTTCTGCATACAGTACTGCACAGGTTTATGCCCCACTTTTCTGCATACAGTACTGCACAGGTTTATGCCCCACTTTTCTGCATACAGTACTGCACAGGTTTATGCCCCACTTTTCTGCATACAGTACTGCACAGGTTTATGCCCCACTTTTCTGCATACAGTACTGCACAGGTTTATGCCCCACTTTTCTGCATACAGTACTGCACAGGTTTATGCCCCACTTTTCTGCATACAGTACTGCACAGGTTTATGCCCCACTTTTCTGCATACAGTACTGCACAGGTTTATGCCCCACTTTTCTGCATACAGTACTGCACAGGTTTATGCCCCACTTTTCTGCATACAGTACTGCACAGGTTTATGCCCCACTTTTCTGCATACAGTACTGCGCAGGTTTATGCCCCACTTTTTTCTACCTTTCCTATCCCTAATCCACTACCGGGTATGTAAAACCTTTGTTTTTATTTATATTAACTCTTAACCCTTTACTTGCCATGTCCTCTTTCCATCTTCTGAACTTGGCCTCGGCATCCCAATCACTATCTGCGATAAGTACTAGGTCATCTGCGTTCTCCTCTATTACTATTATAATCTTTACTAATCTGCTCTAATATTTTCAGGAACAACCGCTGAAGACGACGACGGCCAAAATATCCAGCAGTCCCCCCCGGCTCTCAAGATATTTATACACGATATTTATGCAAGAAATTTATACAAGTTCCAACCCTTCTTGAATGTCAGAAACACTCAGCACAAAAATAAAGGTAAGGTTTAAGGTAATTTTTTTCTGGACTCCCTTCTCCCTCGTGTTCAGTCCCATTAATATTGAGATATTTAAGACGGTCGTCCAATTAGTTAGGCAATTTTAAGACCATTCATCCCATTTCTTTGTTAATTTTAAGATCTTTTGTACAATTTAGATTTATCTTTTCCTGGCAAGTGATCGAGCCTGTAATTAAGGGCAAGTGATCTAGCTATCTATCTATCTATTGCCGGACGCCTTACTCCCCTTACGAGGGTGGCCGTACACAGAATGCCCCCAACCTGACCTATTCCCTGTGAGAGGGACAACCCAAGCCAGTTTAGTGAAGGACTTACACAATTTAGGATCCGTCCGACTCCGAGGCCCTCTGTGTATCTTGTTAGCACTATTTTTCTACAGTGGTGTTCGGCTAATCCATCCACTAACCTGCCTTACCCTTAGGTAAGTAGTACGGATTTGTATCAGGTTTACTCCCCTAGACAGGTTGCCAACCAAGGCTGACGAGTCCCATCCACCCGGATTTGTATAAGGTTGTCTCCCCTAGATGAGTTGCCGACCAAGGCTAACGAGTCCCATCCACCCGATCATAAATTAACCAATAAATAACCCCCCCCCCCCTTAACCCGGCAAGCGCGATAGGCCTCACGGAAGGCTTCCTATAGGGAACGCGATAGGCCTCACGGAAGCAAGACCATAAAAAAAGCCTTCCAAAAAAAAAAAAGGGCCTATCAAAACAAAGGATTTTTTCTCTAGGTGAGATAATTCCCCTCCAGTACTCATCCATGTGTTTCTCACCCCTCCCCCTCCCCTCCTTCCCCACCTTATTCCCCCCTCCCCCCCTCCTCAATTATCACCTATTTATCCTCTTATCATCATTTATCGGTTATTTTTCTCTCCCGCGATAATGTAGCACAAGTGGGTTGCATAAAAGATCGTTATGCAACACCCAGACACCGGCACACACCGCCCCGCTCGTCTCAGTTGACTCCCAGACAGCGAGAGGGGAGGGCTGCCTGTGGCTCTCTCTCGCCTGAGATTATGACCGGGTGGCCAATATCTTCGTTTTTCACCACCCAAATGCTTTTCCCACTTATTTTAGCACTCTTGAAGGTTCATATATACATCATATATGTAAAATAAAAGCATACCGAAAACAAATAATGCTTTATATTGTAAATATAACGAATTCTGTCAGAATCTAGGGCTAGAAATGCACAAATAACTACCCTAGCACCTAGGTCTATATCGCGCTTGTCAGGTTAATATTAGCTATAGAAGTGTATAGCAAGACAGCGTTACCCATTTCTGCCAGGTTAGTTTGAATGCACTATAGTTGTATTAACCCTCTCGGACATATGCCGTGAATTTGAGCCTATTAGGGATACTTTAAAGCCATCAGGGGTATTTAGAAACCTTTAGTTTAGTTACTTCAACCTCTGCAGTTGTCTTTGAGTTACCTGTGGGCAGAAAACTAATTTTGGAGAGGTAATTATAAGAGTGAGAGAACTCTATTTATTATTGCTAATCTGGCAACCTCTGCGTCATATGAGCGTGAAAGGGTTAATCTGGGAAGAATGAGGTGTAGTTGGCTTCGGAAAGAGGTGTAATTTTGTTGTGGCTAGCTTTGACGCAATTCTCATCATATTCTGGTTACCATTAGACGATATTCTTAAGCTTATAATCTACCTCTAGGAATCAAAGGGGTAAATACGACCTGAATAAACCCTCGGAATAACACAGATGCTTGTAAGCTGCAGAAAATCGTCCAATTATGGCCAGAATCGAAAGTAAAAAGGCGTCATCATGCTGAAGGGGTTAAAAAGGCGTCATCATGCTGAAGGGGTTAAAAAGGCGTCATCATGCTGAAGGGGTTAAAAAGACGTCCTCATGTTGAAGGGGTTACAAAGAACTTAGCGGGGTGTGATTTTTATTTCTTTAGTGATCCTTCCTAAGCTGAATACAATTATCTGGTAGCAATAAATGTTTCAGTACAATGACAGGATTTTGTATGATACTTTGTGTTGAATAGATGTATGTACAGTAGGCTACTGTACATGATCCATTTCTCAACCATCCCAGCAATTGATAACTTGGCAGCGCCGCACCCACCTCCCCAACCCCCCTCCCTCATTCCACTTCCTACCAATAGTGGAAGGGCAGGAGGTGGAGCGAAGGAGGGGGGTTGGGGAAGTGGGTGCAGCACTACCAAATCACGACCCCAACGGAATAGAATATGTGCGGCAAACTGTACAGTATATACTCAGTCACATATCCCATTGCTGGGGGTGGCTGACACGAGACAGAGTCTGAACAGAAATAACATATTTAAAGTTCCTATTCCCAGGGTCTGGGACCACTTTGGCGTTCCCTCGCCCCTTTCACTGTCTTGTCAAGTAGGATAATTATACAAGGGGAGGATTCCTAGCCCCCTTTGGTATAATCCTGTGTAGTGGGGAGACCTGTACTTGTATCTCAATAATTTGGTAAGGTTTCAATATATTTTTAAATTTTTCATTAATAAATAGTCCACTAATATACTAGGTTAGGTTAGGTTAAAGATATTGTTCAATGATTCTTAGTACTGTAAATAGGCATCTGAAAAACAGTTATCCCCGGTATACTAATGGGGCTAAACATGAGGTAGAAAGGGGGGCCAAAAAATACCATCCCCCATCATGGTGGGCGGGCTTGTGGTGGTCAATCTTTGCTGCGGGTCTGCCTGTGGAAATCGGCGCCTCTCCGGGGGATCTTGGATCTGGGAATCTTTTGCTGGGGATCCCAAATGGGCCTGGGTATTTCTCCTGGATGACTTAGATGTACTGTATATAATTTGTGATTTTGTGTTTTGTTTTGTTTTTCTGATGTGCTGTGATGCATCTGTTGCTCTGTCTCGAATCGGCCACCCCCATACAAAAAAATAAAAAATAAAATAAAACTGGGGAAGGTGCCAGAGTAGCCTATATACATCTATCTATCTATTGCCTGACGCCGTGATCCCCGAAGTGGTGGCCACAAACGAACCGCCCCCATGCACCTCTGTCCCCAGTCAGTCGACGCCCCTCCTACCAACCAGCACTGCCTTCATCCATATACTTCTTCACTCCATCCTTCCACCTCTCTTTCGGTTTACCTCGCCCTCTCTGTCCTTCCACCTCGCTAATGTTTCTCAAAAAACCTTGGGTTTTTTAAAGTTTATTTTGCCCAGGCAAATCGGTGATTTTGGTCGAATTTTGACTTATCCAAATATGTAATATTTGGAGTGCCACATGTATTCGTTGATTTCATTTATTGAGTTTAGAAGTAAAATTGGTTAGTGAAAAAATATGAATTAGGTAGATAGTACGGTAACTCATTCATCCTAATCTCTGATGACTTGTTTTCTGTGGGAAACCCCTGCTAAAGGATGGCCATGGCAGACATGTTTCCTTTGCCTGTGATACAAGGCTCCTTCTTCTATGCGGAGGGTCTTCCTTTATATCTGTTTTTGTATTTACTTTCTTCTTGTATGCCATTAATAACTTCTGTATTAGTATTATTTGTTTTTATCAGTACAGTAGTTGTAATAGTAGTACAGTAGTATATACTTTACTAATCTTATATTATAATTACAGGAACAACTGCTGAAGAAGACGATTATCAAGAATTCATCACAGGGGTCCGATTATCTTTAGGAAGATGGCGACGTAAACTCCTGGATGGTGAAAACAGTCTACGAAGCAGTAAAAAGGTACCGTATAGTTTAACTCTGTACGTATGTATATACTCAGGCACATACCCCATAACTGGGGGTGGCCGACTCAAGACAGAGCCCTAACATAAACAAAAATATAACACACACACACACCCATCTAGGTCGTACAGGAGAAGACCCAGAGACCAACGATCGCTTGGCAAACAGGCACAAAGCAGAACCACACCACAATGCCCTACCACATTACTTCCAGGGCTTTCATATATAACTCAATTTACTGTGAAGAAAAACACCATTTGTGGAGGAGCACTTTATGGATAACACTTTGCAGAGAGCTTGTTCAGGTTACTAAAGTGTAAAGCCGGAATCACACGAGAGCTTTTATAGTCAACATTCGATGCTCAAAACATTTCTGGCAACATTCCTGGAATATTTTGCACTGGTATCGGAAATTAGGTAGATGAATTTTAATGGCAGAAATATTAGATATGTTGACCTCATAAGCTGACAGACCAGTGATGAGGGAAAAAGCACTCGTGTGATACCGGCTTTAGTGACCTGAAGAAGCTATCTGTGAAATGTTATCAAGAAAATGCTCCTTGAATGGTTGGTGCCACAGGCCATAGCACGGTTAGCAGAGCACCTGCGAACCGAGACAGTGCTCTAGTAGATGGTGCGATCTAGCAATCTCTGGCAATTGTCCACTGAAGTCCCTGAAACATAAGGGTACCCACCTTAGACCCACTCTTGAACAGGGAGTACAGTCGCGCTAATAAGTGATGTCCCGGCACCAATTATGTTTTGATCAATAATTGGTATCAGCAATATTTACACACGATTTCTTCTTTTTGAGCGAGATATACAACCATGTTCATACACTTACCCACCCTATTCAACATCTGACAAACATTAATACAGCACAAAGCAAGGTTAACGTAATGACAGCTGGGACGTGACTTATTAGCGTGACCGTACATGGTGCTAAAAAACCGCATCATTCTGTCAACTTTTCCGACTTTATTTTTATAAACTTATACAGGTAGCCTAATCTGTTTTATTTTCGCTGATGGTAATTTCAATTCTTTAGCAAATGATTTCTCAATACTCTTTAGACAATTGTCTCCCTACGAAGTGGGCGGCGGGTATGAAATAGGGGAGCTATCCCCCCGCCAAAGGTGGCTTTCTAGGGCCTTTCCTAGCTGATGCTGAGAGGATTGGGTTCTAGTCATGTGGTGATGGGCTGGTCTATCAGAGTGAGAACTGAGCGATCTCTGCCATACCCATAGCTTACTCTGACTGTTCCTTTAACTTATATATTTTCTGGATCTCAAGTGGCAGCGTCTTTTCCGTGGATTGACCTCCCAATCTACCAAGATTGGAAGCCAAAGCGTCACATTTTTCCCTTGCCCCTCAACTTTCTCTTCATAATTGCTGAGGGGCACAGGGCCCTGGGTGGGGCTTTGGTTTCCCGGGCGTTTCTGCACCCTCCTCAGCTCCCCGCCATGGAGTGGCTTCGGTCACCCAGGCTTTATTGTGGTCGGCAGGGAAGGTTCTGTGGGGGTGCTCGGTTATGGCCTTGGAATTGCTCGGGGCCTTGGGGCTGTTCGGCCAGGCAGCTTGGGGAACAACAACAACAACAACTTGAAATATGATAAACTTAATATCCAGTATTCAATAATTGGATATTTATCGTAGGCATGTGCTGTAATTTTAACTGTATTGATAGTGTAATGGTTACAGCGTGTAAGTTCTTTATGAAAAATCCTAGTTTTGAATTCTGGGAGAATCACATGCTTTCATTAATTTAATTTGAGGGTTATTGGTGTTAAAAATAATATGACTACCGGGTATCTTTAGAAATGAGAATGCTAGTTAGTGTACTCTCATCATCATCACCGACGCCTTGTTATCCCCTTGAAAACCCCCGCTAAAGGATGGCCATGACAGAAACGTCTCCAAGCTACTTTGTCAAGACATGCCTCCTTTGCCCGTGCCACAATGCCGCTTCCACTACGTGGAAGTTTTTCTTCAATATATTTTTCCACTTTCTTTTCTCATACCATAGGTGGTCTTCCACTACTAGCGGTTCCACTCACCTGACTCCCATATATCTTTCTTGGCATTCCGTCTTCATCCATTCTCTGAACATGACCATACCACCTCAAAGTACTTCTCTTTATCCACTCAACCACTCCACAATCAATGCCTAAAGCTTGCTCTTCCATTCCAAAGGACTCTTACACTTCCCTATTACTTGGCCCATCTAGCCTATTCATGCCAGCTGCCATTCTGAAAAAGCTTATCTCTACAGCTCTCAGTTTGGAGAGGTCCTCGTCACTTGCTGTCCATGTCTCATTTCCATACGAGAGGGTTGGGACCATCACACTGTTTCTCAGTGACTTTTTAACTTCCTGACTAACCATTCTTCCTTTGAGAATACCATCAAGTTCTCCAATCACCTTTCTCCCTTGCATTTTTCTCTCTTTGATCTCGCTCTCCATTTTACCATATACTGTAAATGATCCTGCAGATCCAATTATGAAACCTGACAGTTGTGTTTAAGTCATTAAAATATTGCTTACACATTATATATATACTGTACTAACTGTTTCAGGTGTGGCATGGTAAGACTGGAGTATCTTGGTGGATTTGGAGATGACATACAAGTTGCCACCACCACCACTGCTGATGGGAACAAGGATTTTGAGGACTTATTTCTGATGCTGTGGAGAAGGTAATTACTGAACAATATAATGTACAATGTACCCCCCTGATACTACTCTTCTTGACGCGGTTGGGGGGCTTCGGGGCCGGCGACTGGAGCTTGATGGGGGATGGTTGTGGTACTTACCCTTCCTATCTCCCCTCGAGCTTTCGTCCTCAGCTTGACTAATTTTGAGTAGTTTTTCATTCCTCATTCTATGATTTTCCCCTTCTATTCTTATTCTGTCCCATTTGGCTGTCCTCGGGCAGCCTATATCTCATGTCTCCCTGGCCTGGCTAGGTAGCAGACTCCTGGCCTGATTTGTCTCTTCGGTTGCTGATGTGGACGGACTGACTTGATTCCCTTCGGTAATGCATTTTTTGCTTCTCGATGTGATTTTTTCTACCTTCGACCTAATCTTTCATTCTTCGCCCTGATCACTTCCTGGTTGGTGTTACGGTGTAGCAGTTCTTGCCTCATCCTTCGGCCCTGCCTATGAGAGCTCTGATGTGGAGCTCATGTGGTCCGGCTGAACTGGTGAAATGGCGAGAAATGTCTGCGTGTCTTCACCTTCCTCGATTTGTTCCCCTACTGCCCTTCCCGATCTATCTTGACTCGTTTAGTTATATATCTTGATCGAATCCTTCGGGCCAGCCCTATGTGAGTTCGTTTGTAGAGCTCAGTGGTCTGGTTAAACTAATATTAAAAAAAAAAAAAAAAAAATGTACAATATAAATGCATCAACAATACAATTAGAAATAATAAAAGTGAATTAGAGCTTATAGTATTGGGGGCAGGGGCTATAGTATATTCGCTGTAAGTAGGCGAGTAATCATGACCTCTAAATTCTGTAACTCAAAAATGACTAGAGTAATCGAGCTAATATTTCTACCATTTGGGAAAAGTCGGTCAAGGAATAGATGTGGAAATTTACAGCCAATTTGCTCTAGCCTTTTTTGAGTTACAGAGGGTAGAAGTCATGATTTCTCGCCTACTTACAGCGAATAGACTATAGGTATCCTCCTCCCCTTGTAAAACTCACCTACTAGACGAGACCGAGTACCGGGCGAGGGAACGTGAAAGTGGTCCCGGACCCTAAGAATTGGAACTTTAAATTTTGTTTCTGTTCGGGCTCTGTCTCAAGTTGGCCAACCCCAGCTATAGGGTATGTGCCTGAGTATATACCTACATACATATATAGTATATAGCTACATACATATATAGTATATTACCTACATACATATATAGTATATAGCTACATACATATATAGTATTTATGTATTAGTTTATTATGATGACAAAGTGATCCCCCAACACAAAGACGTGACTGATTGATCCGTAGCTGATGATATTTATTCAATAATTTAAGTTTTTACATTGTTGTCATCCAGAAGTTAATTGAATTTTCATCAACAGGTTGGCAGCCATGGAGTGATGACAGTTTATAATGGATAAAACACTCCAAGTTGAAAATTTAGGTACGTTGTATGCTATATATACAGTATAATTATAGCCTATATATTTTTTTTTTCTTTTTTTTTCCCTGTTTGGACTCTGTCTAGTCTGTCTAGAGTCGGCCACCCCAGCTATGGGGTATTGTGCCTGAGTATATAAAAGATTTACATTTTAATTTAGCCTGCTCATACATCTTACTGGTTGTAGTTAAATATTATTCTTATGATGAATATTTACTTTTTTCCGTGAATCAAATGATCCTGCAGATCCAATTCTGAAACTCAAAAGTTGTGTTAAGTCATTAACATATTGCTTACACATTATAAATATACTGTACTTACTGTTTCAGGTGTGGCATGGGGGTAAACACGAGGAAGAAGGGGGACCATAAAAACAGGCCCAACTCCCCTTAAGCTGACATACAAGTTGCCACCACCACCACTGCTAATGGGAACAAGGATGGATGTTGAGGACTGCTTTTTGGAAGGTAATTACTGAACTGTATAATGTACAATATCAGTGCATCAAACATACAATGAATTAGAAAGGCAAGATCCTGTGTAGCGGGGAGAATTGTTTTTTAGATGCCTATCTACTAAGAAACATTGAACAATATCTTTAACCTAACCAAAACCTAACCTAATCTAGTAAATTCGTGGACTATTTATGAATGTAAAATGTAAAAATATATTGTAACATTACCAAATTTTTTGAGATATAAGCACAGGTCTCCCGGCTACATAAGGTTACCGTTATACAATTGAATTAGTAGAAGTGAATTAGTGCCTATATTATTTATTTATCCTCTTCTGTACCGCCAACGCCTTTTTAATTTTATTCTAGCTACCGGTATATTTAGACGATATTGTATAGTTTAAGAAGGATCTGTGGTTGTCAAAAGGGATAGGGGAGATAGTTCGAAGCCTGTTAATTGTTGGAGGCCCTTTTGAAACTGCATAAAATCATCTAATAGAAGCCATAATGAAGTTAAAAGGACGTCGCCGGTACAGAAGGGGTTATTAGTTATGATGACAAAGTGATCCCCCAACACAAACACGTGACTGATTGATCCATAGCTGATATTTCTTTATTAATTTAAGTTCTTGCATTGTTGACATCCAGACGTTAATTAAACTTAGATCAACAGGTTGGCAGTAATGGAGTGGTACCAGTTTATGATGTATAAAACACTCTAAGGTGAAAATTTAGGTACGTTGTATGCAGTACATGTATTTGTTTAACCGGAAAATGCGATAGGGCCGTTTATTACAGTTTCACCAGTGCTAAAGATTTTGCTTCAATTCGGACAGAAGGTACTTAACTGAAAATTAAACACAGTGGATGCTTGGTGATGGTGAAAAGCCCCCAAATGATACCTTCCTCATATTCATCATCATCAATCTAACACATTGCTTCCAGAGGAAGTGCCCCAAAAGGGATGGCCATGGCAGAAACTGTCTTCAGGTACCAAGACATGCCCCCACTGACCCACTCCACAGTGCCTTTTCCACTAAGTGGATTATGACTATTAACACTGAAGGAGCAGACCCAGAGCAGTCCATTACCCGGATGGCAGTTCCACCACTGGTGTTGTCGTTCCCCAAGCTGCCTGCCCGAACAGCCACTGTTTTGTTATTTTATTTACCCCAGTGGGGCCCTGGCTGGAAGCATACCAAGCACAGGAATTTTCTGAAGATAGGAACCAGTGGTCCTCTGCTCCAGATTCCAGTCATAAAACTATATTGTCCCGATATGACAGCCTGGAGTGGAGACAACTATTTATCACTAGCCCATCCAATGTTTGGAGTCTTATGACATTTTTTGTTTAATTATTGAGTACATTGTTTTTACCCTTTTTGAGCAATATATTTTTTAGTTTACCTCTGTCTTTGAAATTATAGTAGTCCTGATGACAAAGTGATCCCCCAACATGAACATGTGACTGATTAATCCGTAGCTGATGATATATTCTAACATACCGTATATACTGTACTTGTTCCCATAATGCAGTTAAAGGACTCAAGTTTATACTTTCATTGACAGGTTGGCAGAAGTGGAGTAATCACTTGAGGATGGTTGAGCAAGATACCAGTAACTTTGAGGTAAGTTGATTTTATCTTGTTAACAATTTGTTAGTTTCTGTGGTAGATTGTGTTCTTTAATTATTATGTTACCTCCACCAACCGACTTTACTCCTAAACTCAATTATTGAAATCAACAAATACATGTGGCAGTCCAGGGATTCGAACCTAGGATGCTCACACCGAAATTCAGTTCATTCAAAATATTATTTTATTAAGCGTAATTTCCACATCGATTTTGATCAGTTTATTTGCCTTTATCTTGTGTCATCCCAGTTTTGGTTTGTTTATTTTGCAAGTTTTACATTATAAATACAGTATTGTATGATGACCAAGTGTATATTGAAATTAGATATACTGCTGTTGTTGTTGTTGTTCCCTAAGCTCCCTGTCCGAACAGCCCCGAGTCCCTGAGGAAGGCCATGGCCACGATCGGGATTTCCCACAGAGCTCTCATTGAGTGTAGATTGTGTTGTTGGCGTAAGTGGTTGTGTGAAATGCAGTCTTCTATGATGTGTTTAATGGTATGGGGTGCTGTGTTACATCCCGGGCAGGCGTCGACAACGGAGTCATCCAGTCTCTTCTGATAGCTCAGGAGAGCTGGATGGTGTCCGCATCTCAGCCTGGCCAGGTGGACTCTGTCCTCGCGAGGAAGGGAGGATTCGGAAGGATGGATTTCGGGAGGTCGTGCATGCAGCTGTGTGTTGTCTGTGAGTGAGTGGATGGATCGGCGAGAGATATGAGTATGGATGTGCTTCTGGAAGTTGGTTCGGGGTGGGCAGGGAGGGAAAGAGGACAATAATTGTGTGTGATACCGTGTGCTGGGTGTTGTTTTGATATTTCTTGGTGTCTGGGTGTGTTGCCATGTAGTTTAGTGGGTGGTCTTGGTTCGTGGAGGCTGCTGCCAGGAATTGAGTGCCTCTCATGTCCAGATGGTCTTTGACTTTGAGGATTTTGGTTTCTTGATGTAGGTGATCTGTGGGTGCAGTAGCTGTGCAGCCTGTAATGATCTTCAGGGCTTTGTTTTGAATAGTCTGTAAGGTCTTATGATGTGTTTCAGCTAGGTTAGAAGCCCAGGCTGGGCTTGCGTATTCCATCACTGATCTTATGTATTGTTTATATACTGTGGTGGTAGTTTGTTGTGTCCAAATTTTGTGTGAGCAAGTGACCTGAGGGCGTTAAGTCTGGGTACCCAGTCAGTTTCTTTTTAATGTTTGTGGTGTGCTGTTTGAATGTCATATGAGTATCATATGTTACTCCTAGGATTTTGGGTGTGTGTGTATGTGTTAGGGGTGTGTTGTTTATGGTGAGTTGAGGGATGTATTCGTGTTCTCCTGTCCAGCTTGTGAGCAGGGTTGCGGTGGATTTGGCTGGGGCTAGATTAAGTCTGTTTGTAGTGCACCAGCCATGTAGTGTGTTGAGATAGGGTTGAAGGAGATCTGTTGCTCTTTTTGGGTCATGGTGTGTGCATGTGAGTGTTATGTCATCTGCATAGGAAGCTAAGTTTATTTGGGGCGTATTGGGTGTAGTTATATCGTGCATGTACAGATTGAAGAGTGCGGGCGATAAGACGGATCCTTGTGGGACTCCGTTTGGAAAGTTTCTGATTTTAGATGACTGACCGGCAAAAGATACGTGTGCACATCTGCCTGCTAGGAAGTTGGCCAGCCACCTTTATACTGTAGATAGTATAACTGATTTGGCTTTACTTTAGTATATACATGTTGCAGTGGACTACATACATACTTTGATAGTGATGACCTAGTGATCCCCCAGCATGACTAAGTGACTGATTGATCCATATCTGATTAGATTTATTTATCATTTAAGACTATTTTTACTATAAAAAAGCTACATTTATACTTCTATTTTACAGATTGACTAGAGGGAGTGGCTTGCAGAAGAGAATGGAAAACCACTCACATATACTGGTAAGTTGCATTATGTATTATTAAGAATCCATGTATATATATACTCAGGCTCATACCCCATAGCTGGAGGTGGCCGACACGAGACAGAGCCCGAACAGGGATAAAAAAAAAAAAAAAAAAAAAAAAAAAAACACAGAAATAACATTACACATCTAGGTTGCCCAGGAGAAGACCCAGAGACCTTGGCCCATTTGGGTTCTCCAACAAAAGACTCCTAGACCTCCCGGAGAGGTTCCGGTCTCAGCAGGCAGACATGCAGCAACAAGATTATGTAATGTTACCGTGGATGTTTAATGTATTTACGAATGGTGTGCTGAGAGACATAAATATGAGAACTGTGGTAGATGATTGGGTTTAGTAGGAAAGAATGGTGGGGATTTGGAGTTGCATCAATTGCTGTTTGCTGATGACACAGCGTTGGTGGCGAATTCTGTGAAGCTGAGAACTTCTAATGTAAAACTTACAACTTTACAAACCAAAACAGGGACGACATGATATAAAGACAAAAGAACTTGTCAAAATCGCAATGTGGAAATAACGCTTTAGTAAAATATGATTTTGAAATAATCGAACACAAAACCACCACATTGCAATGAAGTGTTCATCATCATCATCTTCGACGCCTTGTTTCCCCCTGGGAAACCCCCACTAGAGGATGGCCATGACAGAAACGTCTCCAAGCTACTTTGTCAAGACATGCCTCCCTTGCCCGTGCCACAATGCCCCTTCCACTACGTGGAAGTTTTTCTTCAATATATTTTTCCACTTTCTTTTCCCATACCATAGGTGGTCTTCCACTACTAGCGGTTCCACTCACCTGACTCCCATATATCTTTCTTGGCATTCTGTCTTCATCCATTCTCTGAACATGACCATACCACCTCAAAGTACTTCTCTTTATCCACTCAACCACACCACAATCAATGCCCAAAGCCTGCTCTTCCATTCCAAAGGACTCATACACTTCCCTATTACTTGGCCCATCTAGCCTATTCATGCCAGCTGCCATTCTGAAAAAGCTCATCTCCACAGCTCTCAGTTTGAAGAGGTCCTCGTCATTTGCCGTCCATGTCTCGCTTCCATACGAGAGTGTTGGGAGCAGCACACTGTTTCTCAGTGACTTTTTGACTTCCTGGCTAACCATTCTTCCTAAGAGAATACTATCAAGTTCTCCAATCACCTTTCTCCCTTGCATTTTTCTCTCTTTTATCTCACTCTCCATTTTACCATATTTGCATAGTACAGCTCCCAAATACTTGAAACTTTCAACCTCTTCTAGTACTTCATTTTTCATTTTCATTGTACAGCTTTTCTTGTGTTCTTTCTTGATTCTATATTTTTCCTTAAAATCTATGGTTTCATGCATTCTTCTCTCAAACACCATTACCTTACATTTCCCTACATTGACCTTTAACTTTCTCTTTTCACATACCCTGTCAAAATCAGTGACCACTCTCTGAAGTTCTTCAGCATTTTCCGCCAACAGGACTGCATCGTCCGCATATAGGCATGTTAAAATCTTCCATGTTCTTCCCTCTGATTCCAGTCTAGCTCCCACACCCATTGATACAGCCCTACATTCCCTAATCACTCCATCCATGTATATATTGAACAACCAAGCTGACATGACACATCCCTGTCTTACACCTACATTGACCTCAAAACTTTTACTTACCTTATCCCCTACCTTCACATTTGCCATTGCATTCCTATAAAAAGATTTTACTGCCATTAGCAACTTTCCTCCCCACACCATATACTGTTAACACATCCCACAGGCCCTCCCAGTCTACTTTGTCGTAGGCTTTTTCCAAATCCATGAATGCTGCATAGAGTTTTCTGTTTTTGGCCAGATACTTCTCTACCAACAATCGCATTGAGGCTATCTGGTCAACGCAGCCCCTGCCCTTTCTGAAACCTCCCTGTTCCTCTCCTATTTTGTCATCCGTTATCTTCTGTAGCCTCTCTGTTACTACTCTTGCGTGTACCTTTCCAGGTATGCTAAGCAAGCTAATTCCCCTATAATTCTTACACTCTTCTTTACTACCCTTCCCTTTGTACAAGGGTACTATCACTGCTTTCCTCCAGTCCTCTGGTACACTTTCCTTTTCCCATGCTAATATACATAACCTATGCATTATGTCAACCGCTTCTTCTCCTCCATATCTCAGCATTTCACCTGGGATGTTGTCTACTCCAGCAGCTTTGCCCATTTTAAGTCTATTGATTGCTTCTTTTACTTCTTCTCTGCTTATCTGGCTTTCAACTACCCTGTTTATTCTACCTCTCTCCATTCCTATGGATGAGATCTTTGCCTTCCCCCTACTCTTTACAGCTAAGCTACTAAAATGATCTTTCCATACTTTCACCACACCATCACCCTCTACCACTTCCCCATTCATGTCCCTCATCCTACCACCTGAGACACTTTCAGTCTTCTTCCCTCTGGCTTCTTTCACAGCTCTGTAGTATGCTTTCCTGTCATTCAGAAACTGTTCACTAATCTTTCTCCCATATGCCTCATCTGTCTTCCTTTTAGCGTCTTGTATCGCCCTCTTCACTCTTTGTTTCAAATTTTTATGTTCTTCTTTCCTCGCATCTCTAGTTTCTCTAGGTATATTCTTTTGCAGCATACTCTTTCTGAATTTTTTTTTTTTTTTCACTATTTCTTCTATCTCTTTGCAAAACCATGCGTTACCTTTCTTCTTCCACATTTTAAAGGTTTTCTTCCCACATATTTTCTCAGCTGCTTTAATCATGGAGTCTCTTGTACCTTTCCATACTTCGTCTACAGTATTTCCCAGATCTATCATAACATCCATGTCCTTTATAGTCTCTTTCAGGATGTCCTTGTATTTTGTTGCATTACATTCTTCATTTAATTTTCTCACATTTATTCTCTCTACTGTCAGTTTTCTCCCTTTCCTCTCATAATTCCACTCTTTCCTTATCCTCACTTTTGTCAGCACTGTATAGTTCAGTATAGTTTGTCAGTACTGTATATGAAGTGTTCAGTTATACTTATCCCCTTCTGTACCGCAGCGTCTTTTTAATATGGCTGGTCCGAGAACGCATCCCCATTTATATTAGGGTTCGCTATAGGATTTTTTCCATATAAGATCGGGTTTTGACCCTTCTTTGGCGGCGCCCGGCTATTGTCGAGTGAAATAAATGTGGCCTATGTGGCGGGTCACGGCTATTGTCGAGTGCAATTTTGAGCACGTAATGTGCTCTGAGAGAGAGCGGATCGGTGGGAGGAGCGTAGGTTACCTTATGACCGCTCGCCACGGTGGCCGTGGAGCTACTGAGATGTACACCTTTGTACTCCACCCTCTCTCACTCGTTTCACACGTAATAATGTAAGAAAATTACCGTATTTTACCGATTTTGCCCTTCGGTTGCACGATCATTGCAAGACAACCAGTGATCGTAGAAGGATGGTTCTGGTGTCATTGGAAAGCTGAATTAATGCCCTTTCAGGGATACATACTTGTATTACGCTCTGGCTCGTGTTTATGCATGAAAACGACCACGGAAACAAGCTTGTTTACGGTAAAACCCCCCGCTGGGCGGCACAGTCAAATATACTCCACCACCCGCTCTTTGAGTGTTAAGGAACGTAACCCATCGTAAATCGAGGGACACTTGTAACTTAAATGTTAGATGATAACACTATTATAATGTACAGTATAATTTGCAAAACAAACAAACCAAAACAGAAAGTGCACAATATAAATTCATATCACCAACCCACCAATTAACTTACAAATAAACCTAATTCATGAAACGATGAATACATGTGGTACTCCATGGATTTGAACCTAGGATACTTGCACCAAAATTCTGCGCACTAACCATTACACTATCATGACCGTTAAAGGTTTATGCACAAGCCTACGATATGCAACCCAAAAGAACCCATCAAAATCACCATGCGGAAAGAACGCATTGAAGATTTAGCAAAATGATAATAAAAAACATTTAAAGTTTATAGCTTATTGTAATAAGTAACACCCCGTTCTTTCATAGCCACCTCCTTGGGGATCAAGGCATCTGACAATGAATATCATAATTACTTTTACCAGTATAAGCTATACAACCCTATCTTGTCATACAGTATAGAATTAATTAAAATTGCTATGGTATTCATTTTGTTATATGACAAATGTGGGATATCCCCACTTTAAAATCCTTACATTTTAAAAATACAGTAGTAAGAAAAATCTACAGACCAAATGCCCTCTGCATGTAGGGACCAACGTTCACAGGGCTTAAGATAACAATAGTTAAGATAATATAGATGATGAACCTTTTTATATTTGGTGAATAATATGATCCTGCAGATCCAATTCTGAACATTTTACTGTGTATAGAAATAAGTTAGTGGTTATTGAGATGATGTTGATGTTATACTTGTTTTTTCAGGTGGTAATAACCGCCCTGACTGGTGTAGATGGTGTGGCCGACTCAAGACAGAGCCCGATTAGGGACAACACAACACAACACAAAACAATGAACACACAAAACACAAATTCACACACATCTAGGTCACCCAGGAGAAGACCCAGAGACCAGGGATCACCAAGGTCCATACATACATACCGTACATACATAAATTTAAAGACCAAACGCTCCACACTAAGCACGGTTCTGGCCTCACGTCCTAATGGCGGCACTCCAGGCAGCCCTGTTAAGAGCTGCCTCACTTGTAGGTTCTTTGATTTAAGATACTAATGAATTAGTTTAATTTGTATGCTATGACATGATAGCTTAATGAGGTAATGCTTGGTTTTTATGGTCGCCTTCTCCCTCGTGTTTAGCACCATTAGTTTTAGATTTTAAGACGTTCGGCCCTTTAGTTTGGCGATTTTAAGACCTTTAGCTCCTTTTCGTTGTGTAAATACAGCTAGAAAAAAAATATAACAAGCGTCGCTGGTACTCAAAGGGTTAACATATAAAACTTTAAAGCTAACTCAAAAGTTATTGTTCAAATTAATATAACGAACTCATTAAAATTAAAAACTATCAAAACGACATCACACTAAACAAAATCTTTATGTGAAAAAATGTTTTTAAATTTATTGGAAATTTAACTTTGAAAATAAAAAAAACTTTTAATATGCACATATCTGTACAGCACTACCATGCAATCATGTAATTAGGACCTCGGCATTATCAATAAGAAGTTACTGTCCCACTGACAGCTTTGTCTTGATAGTGTAATTGTTATGCCAGGTTTTTACTGGGGTTTGATTGGTTTGATTAAGTGGGTTCTTCCTAACTGGAGAAGTCAATATTGTTTTACCACAGACACAGAAAGAAAATAGAGGATAATTATCACAAGACGTGCATTCATATTCCATTTATTGGCACAAAAATATTCGCATACGTAAGGCTAGAACAAAATGGTCAAGAACAACAATAATAGATGCACGAACGAGGCTCCACTACGTCTGACTCGTAAGACTGGATTATTCTATGTAATATCTAAGTGAGTATGGGGGACCGCTTTCTAATTGAAAGATTACACTTGTCCTGTATTTATTTCAGAGATAAGAATAGCACTCCTTTAAATCGAGGATTTACACTTGTGCTTAGAAAGGCTACGTAGTAATTATATATGTGAACTTTTGGTTTTTACCTGCGTAGAGTTATTCTCGATTGGAAGCTGAACGTAATTATTTTATATGTGTTAATTCACTATGGTGCTTACGAATTAGTTAACTTGAATTTATTTGTTATTTGTTTTACCAGAATTATTATCAGTACTTCCCTGATTTATTTGAGTTTCACTAGTACTGTACTTCCTTTCTCTCGCTTTTTGCATAAGCTCGTAGTATCCGATGTTTCTAGAATACTTCTTTATAATTATATACCCGGTAGATATATTTTGACTACTTTCCACTTTTTGATCTTTGTATACTCTTTCTCTGAGAAGACACTAAGTATATATTCTTTCCACAGTTATATCCTCTATAACTTATAGGTATAACAACTTCACTTTAGATGTGTAGAATAAGTAATCCAATCTCCGGTAGATGCGTTGGCCGTGGGGGGGTTGTCCTGTCGTAACTGGGTTAGCACAGTTTTACTAGAGTTCTTGAATTGAGACCTTGAATACTATCTACCTAGCCATCGCAAAGGTAAAATAGAATCGAGTTAACGCAGGAGTGAACTGACTACTCTGGTCTTTGAAAGAACTTTGATGCAGAACTGAGGGTTGATGAGTTTCTTGCGGTTTGGTTTATCCCGGATAAAGCTACTATCCCTTCGGTAGCGTACTTATATCCACAATAGCGCCAGGGCTGGGGTAGGGGAGGATATTAGTTAGCTTCCTTCAAAGAGTCTAATAAACCAGCCTTGGTGAGTGACTTCAGTATCGCAATTGTTTTTCCGTCCATCGACCACAAGAACAATTCTTCAACTGAGCCCTCAATCTTCAAGCTATCCTTACGCCCATTTACCACAAGAAGCGGCTCTAAATTGAGATACTTAAATGAAAATCGGCGGGAGTATATATCTCCCTTTTTACCTTGCGAGGTCGGTGGAGTGATTAGGTGACAGAAAGGCACCTGGCAGCCGGTATCTTGTGGTGATTAATTCCCTGTGGCTTTGAGTGGGGGTGGGCTGTCTGGACCCTACTTCTCGGCTTCCTTTGTCCCGGAGGTGGCGCGGGGGTGGGCAACGAGGGCGATGGTAGGTACGGTTTTGATGGCGCCATTCTTGGTGTCGCCTGTCTTTCTTGGTGTTTTGGCATTGTCTCGGTTGATGACTATGTCCTTTCCTGGTGTTGGAGGACAGTCCCTCTTGTAGGTAATGGTTCGAGCACGTTTGTCTGGGCTGGGGGTTGTGCCCTTGTTGAGTTGAGGGTTAGTGGGAGAATTTAGTCTTTTCCGTTTCTTGCTTTTATTTTCCTGGACTTTGGAATTGTTGATGGTGATGAGTAAGTCCTCTTCTGGTGTTAGAGGACGTGTCATATTGATGGTAGCAATTCGTGTTCCGGGTTTGTAGGATATATCATTGTTGGTACAGGGAGGTGACCTTGAATTGTTTTTCCCCTGGCGGTGTGGTAGGAAGCTCCGCCTATGATGCGTCTCCTGGCGGTGTGGTGGGAAGTTCAGACATGTCCTTTCGTTCCCGGCTCTTTCCTCTACTCGGCCACTGTTTCCCATTCTTCCACTGTGGTGAGGTGGTGTGGTAGGATGAGAGGGAAAACTGTTTGGTGGTGGTGAATGCTTGGTTAACTGTTTCCCTGTTATTTCACTTATGGTGATGGATAAGTTGTTCCTTGGTGTTGGGGGACATGTCATCCCGATGGTAGTATCTTGGGTGCCTTTTGTTGGGCTAGGAGTTGTTACCTTGAAGTTTGGTGGTCATAGGAGCAAAATTGCTTGGTGGTGGTGCTTGCTTTTCCATTATTTCAATAAAAGGTTAGTGCTCGGAATTTCGGTGCAAGTATCTTAAGTTTGAATCCTTGGAGTACCACATGTATTCATTAATTAGGTGTATTTGTAAGTTAATTGGTGGGTTGGTGATATGAAATTATTGTCTTTTAAGACTATTCCAAGTAGTCTTCTAGAAAATGAAACTAAAACATGCCTCATCTGATTGAGAAGGTAATGAAATGCTAAAAAAAATTGTCGTGGGAGAATGTAAGTTTAATAAATTTGACATGTATATTTTGTTAATTTAATATCCTATGCTTGCATGTGTGGTTTGTGGAAGGTAAGAATTTCCTTCTGTGAAATTTAATATTAATTGGATAAATATGCTGTTTCGTCAAGCATACTATTGAGCAATTGAGCATAATCTGAATCGTAAAAGTATACGCGAGCTGCTTGATATGTTTGGGGTGACTTGTAGACAGATTGAGGAATGAAGAGATACATAGAGTGGGGAAGCAGGAACATTTGTCGGCAAGAGTGAACAGAAGGGTGCTGGTATGGTCATGTTCAGCAAATGGAAGATAAAAGGCTTCCAAAGAGAATATGAGTCAGATACAAGGGGAGGTAGAGGGAAAGGAATACTTCCATTGAGATGGAGAAAATGTGTAGTACAATTGTTAGAAGATAGAGGAATGACTATAGATACAAATTGCAGTTTCTTTATTCATACAGAATTTAGTAAAATTTACCAGGAGGTCCCAAACTGACAAATTCCTTGAGTATGACGATAGTGCATAGTTATGTGCGATTAGTTTGCTTGAGAACCAAATTAACTTGCTCATGTAGTGATGTACACCCTATGTGGTGGTTGTGTTCATGTAGTGATGTACACCCTATGTGGTGGTTGTGTTCATGTAGTGATGTACACCCTATGTGGTGGTTGTGTTCATGTAGTGATGTACACCCTATGTGGTGGTTGTGTTCATGTAGTGATGTACACCCTATGTGGTGGTTGTGTTCATGTAGTGATGTACACCCTATGTGGTGGTTGTGTTCATGTAGTGATGTACACCCTATGTGGTGGTTGTGTTCATGTAGTGATGTACACCCTATGTGGTGGTTGTGTTCATGTAGTGATGTACACCCTATGTGGTGGTTGTGTTCATGTAGTGATGTACACCCTATGTGGTGGTTGTGTTCATGTAGTGATGTACACCCTATGTGGTGGTTGTGTTCATGTAGTGATGTACACCCTATGTGGTGGTTGTGTTCTTTTATTAAGCGTTATTTTCATAGCGATTTTGATTAGTTCCTTTGTGCGTTTATCTTGTCCCAATTTTATTTTACATTATATAAACATGCATACAAGGTAACACCACTCCACTACTAGTATAAAATTATAATAATCGTAACAATTAATGATACAGTGGTGATACGGACAATACAAATTAGTGGTACTAGCAATAGAGAACATTGAAGTGCAGATACCAGTATTAGTTAGTGACCTGATGCTATCTGCGAAACGTCAATAAAGTACTCTTCCTCAGATGGTGTTTTTTATCCAATCTAGAACATATCCAGTACCAGTATTACCAAACTTGTAATGGGTATATTAGTGTAAAGAGTTAGTCAATGGCATCAATCTGTTAGTATAAGTTTGTATTCCAGACAGACAATTAGAAAGTTCCACAATACTCCTTCCACATGTTTAAAATAATTTCCTAATTACACGCCATTGGTAGGCCTAGACTTCTACCAGTTCAGGACCTTTCTCATGTTCAGGCGACTATAGCTTTATCCAAACCTCAAACTACTGCTTAGTCCATGCCACATTCATTGCCCAGATTATAGTTTTCCAATCAAGTCTGTTCACACTAATGGAACAATTCCAAAAATAATCTTTTCCGCAGCTCTGATGAATTCTACTTTCTGCAATGTAAAGAATAATAAAATTTTAATTAAATTACCTTGGCCAAGGTAATTAAGTTATAAAACTTCTTAATAAAATGAGTTGCTGCATTTTGGATAGTTTTAATTTCCCGCTATCACGGGGCTATTTCGGAGGATCCACAGGTTTGCTATAATTTTGTGAACTCTAGGATAATCTGTTTACTCAAGACTTACTTCAGTTTATATGATTAAGTAAAGAGGGAATGAACCCTTTTAACAAAATTATAAATTTTTCGACCAGAAGCTAATATACCCCTACACTGTCAAGACGTGCTTCATTGACCTCCAGTTAACATTACCCACGCCAGGCGCGGACATTAACCCTTCCTATCGAAGACTGAATCCTTAGAAACTACGCCCGGATCCTAACATAGCTAAGTCATTGATATAGATGGCTATGTATAAACGGTTTAGTTAGAAGGGCTTCGGATAGATAGGCCATCATTGGTCGAGACAACCATAGTCACTTTTATTCGACCCATGCCATAAGGTAGGCTATCATTTATTTTAGACTATTTAAGATCCTCCCCACAACTAGCAGCGCAATCTTAATGGGTAATGGCAAACATAACATTAACAATTGTTCGCATAGGTTTAAACTTCCGGAAAATAATGGGTAATAAAGACTAGGATCTTATTTTCACTTACGTCCGCCGCCACACTCGTGTTGTTGTGAACCTCTGCCCTGTCGTTGCAAGTCTTTTTGCACAGTTACCCAACCAGCGGAGATGTGGGGGCAGCAGCCCCCACCCATATTCTTGGGTAGGAAAGGTAATTTTGTTGAGGTAGGCTAAAGTCTTTTTCAAAGTTTACTACATTTGTATAACAGGCCATTAGGCTTTTCACTCTACCCCAACTGGATTTCTACCGTTAGCACTTAAATCCAACCAGCGGGAGTGATAGCCCCCACCCATAATAAAATATTATAGGGAAGGTTAGGCTAATTTTTCAAAGTTTAGCATTTTTAGAACAGACTATTGCCCATTCCACCCCATGAAATCCGATCGAACAGTCTTCAAAATTTTTAAAAATTGAGTTTTAAGAGGCTATAAGTCACTAACCCAAGCCAACTGTTAGTTACAATTGCAATGCAGTACATTTGTTTTTTAACTCAATTTCCCTATTCTTTATAGCCCTTACCACTATTGGGGGCAATGTTTAGGTTAGTAACTAGTTTATTTTGGATAATGGGTAAATACTAATTTCCATGAAATAGATAAAGCTTAAAAAACATAACTAATCCAAAAAATAAAATTACTTTAAAATAGCAGTGGCGAGTTTAAAATATTGACCATTATTAATTATAGTTTAACATAACATACGAAAATGGTTGTCTGCAGAAAACCGATCAGCCCACACTAGGCAGATAACATGATAAAGGATGTCTTAATAATTAACCACAACTCTTTAAATTATATGTGCACCAATTTTAGTTTTATGTAGTCTTAGTTTAGTCAAATTTACTTGGCTGCCATTTTAGTAGTTTTAGTTATATAGGCTACTAGGCCCATTTAGATAATTCATTAATATATTTTTAAATAAATAACACTCCAGGGAAGTCAATACTAAAGTACATTTGAATTTTTATTTGCCTAACATTTTAGTACAGAACAAACTTTCAGAATTCCAAAAAAGTGCTTTCGAAGATTCCAATAGTTATAATTCCGTAGACCCAGGACTGGAGTAGGCTACCACGGGCTTAACAGGTTTAATGGGCTAGGTTCATTCAGCATCAGCAAAACCACGAACATTACCCTAGGAGAGAAAACATTAAAATTCTCAGTAAAATAATCTTACAAACCATAGGCCTATACATTTATAAACTTAAACAAAAATAAACCTACAGGCCTATTGAACTTAAACTTTTAGCATTAAATTAAATTTTTCAAGTAAACTTCCTTAAACTAAAAAAAAAAAACTCAGTTAAGGTAATCACAATTAGTTTAACATCCGATTAAATTTAAAGCTTTAGTTCCCAAGAAAACACTTGTGCATTTAAAGGGGAATTCCAGGGATGAAACTTATTCAAACTACAATGTCCATTGGAATCGGCTTGGTTTTAGGTACATGATACTGAAGAACTTTCATAAATTTGTTCGAACATAGAAATAGCTTATCGAAGTTAGTTTATGTGGCGCGAACTGGCGTGTTTACCATGACATAACTGTGGCTAATGGCGGAAACTATGACATGGGAAAAGGGTGAATAGTTTTATTTGATAAACTTAGTTTGTATGTAGGTTTACAGCTCAACATCTGGCTCCACCACGGTCTGGTCAAGGGACTGCGATATATAAATTAAACAGAAAACTAGATCATTACGAAATAGGCCTTAGAACAGTTCAACTCTGGACCAGGCTAAACATGCATAAACACAATGCATGTCAATTGCTGGCGAGCAGAGATTATTTCTCGATTTGCACCAAACCAAGACATTAGTCTATCTTTTGCAGAGCTTAAGTATAGAATTGAAAGTTATTAATTACGAAAAACAGCCCTCTCTGTTCAGGACCGCATATCTTTTTTACAAACAGTCTACACAATGGAGTCACTCCAGCTGGCTGAAATTGCCAATTAGTCACCAACGACTATATTAGTATTTTGTTCTAGTGTAATAGAATTATATCTATATTGCCCATATACATATTACAGTATATTCATGCCGAGTTAGGACCCTGCATTAATCTTAAGTTTTTCGTTCATCCCTGTAGTTCACGTTTAACACAAACTAGTTGAAAATTCAGTAACATAATGGTAAAGGGAAACGGTTTAATTTAAATTATAAATAACAGTCTACAAGAAACCAAACCAATTTAAATTAAAGTGATATAGAGTTACCAATTAGTGAAACTAATTAAGTGAATTTAAGAACAAATATATAACTAGGATTATAATCAAACTAATCAACCTTCACAGTACCTGGATGATACAGCAGAGGTGATGGTGATCCTTATTGTATGGTGTCCAAGTCTCGACTGATAATTTCGCAAAATTATCTCCTTATTTATACCCCTCCTGAACGAAATTGAGGTTCCATACATTGTGGAAAATAAGCGAAACCATTAAACTTTCTGAGAAACCATCCCTGGAAACCTTAACCGTCACTAGTTTGTACAGTTGGCCTCATCAATATATACCCACTCTATAATGTGTGTGAATTTTGTGTTTTGTCTGTGTTTGTTCGCTGTTTTGTCTTGTGTTTTGTGTTTTCCTGTTCTTGCTCTGTCTTGAGTCGGCCACCCCCAAGAAAAAAGAAAAACAAATAATAATAAAATAGAGGGGTGGGGGTAGGAAAAGTGTGGATTGGGCCTGAGCATATAGATAGATAACCTTATGGTGTATGAACAAACAAAGTATGATTGACTTACATGAATAATTTGCCATAACACCATTAATTATTTGGTTATATTATTTAACTACTGCATAAGATAATATGGGTGGATGGGACTCGTTAGCCTTGGTCGGCAACTCATCTAGGGGAGACAACCTTATACAAATCCGGGTGGATGGGACTCGTCAGCCTTGGTTGGCAACCTGTCTAGGGGAGTAAACCTGATACAAATCCGTACTGCTTACCTGAGGGTAAGGCAGGTTAGTGGATGAATTAGCCAAACACCACTGTAGAAAAATAGTGCGAACAAGATACACAGAGGGCCTCGGAGTTGGACAGGTCCTAAATTGAGTGGTTAATCCTGTAAGTCCTTTACTAAATTGGCTCGGGTTGTCAGTCTCACAGGGAATAGGTCCGCTGGGGGCATCTGTGTATGGCCACCCTCGTAAGGGGAGTAAGGCGTCCGGCAATAGATAGATAGATAGATAAGATAATATATGTGTACCTTAAAAAAGGGGGGGGGGGGGGGGGATGGGCGTCTTTATGTAGGCCTATATTTTTATAATTGTGTGTGTTTTTTTTTTTTAGTTTCCTCCTTAGACCTTCATCAAGCTTAAAAAACACTCCCTAGACGTCTACCACGTTCAAAATAAATGTGTACTTTTTTCGGTAGAAAAATTTCCAGGCTGAAGGCCGGTTTCTCTTAAAATTACAGGCTTCCTACCGCTCGCCAGGAAACAAATGACACCTAAATGGCACGAAAGGTCTTGATATTGATATAGAAATGGGACGAAAGGTTTTAAAATCGACATACTAATGGGGCGAAGGTCTTAAAACCTAAATAAACAATGGGGCTAAACACGAGGGTGAAGGGGGACAGAAAAACCAGCCCATCCCCCATTAACCCCTTCAGTACCGGTGTTTCATTATATTCTGGCAACTATTAGACGATTTTCCTTACTTTACAAAGAACCTCCAGCAATTATAAGGCTTCGAACTAAACCACTTAACCCTTTTTACCACCACAGATCCTTCCTAAGCTGCACAATTACTAAACCACTTAACCCTTTTTACCACCACAGATCCTTCCTAAGCTGCACAATTATATAACGTTCAGCCATTAGCTTTGCGATTTTAAGATTTTACGCTCCATATCTTTGTGAATATTAAGACCTTTCGTGCCATTTAGGTGTCGATTTTTTTCCTGGCGAGTGAAAGCGAGCCTGTAATTTTAAGAGTGACCGGCTTAAGACGGGGACATTTTTCTACCGAAAAATGTACCAATGTATTTTGAAGGGGGGTAAAGGAGTGATTTGTACAGGTTGATGGAGGTCTAGGGAGGAATATATATATATATATATATATATATATATATATATATATATATATATATATATATCAATTAACAAATAAATAAGGCCATATCCCCTTAGTGCATAAACAACGTTAATTTCAACTATATGTAAACGACCGATAAATACAAATTGTTTGTTATATAATGCGGGTTTGTAATTGACCACTTGCGAGTTTCAGGTTATAAGGAAGTTGGAGCCGTGAACATCGATATTAACAAGAAATGGAATAATAATGTGGGTTTTTGATGGATAAAAAGTATGATCAATTTGATTTTATATATTTCTAAATGTTTTAAGACCGTATTTTAGCTGATAATTTTACTAAATATCAATGGCCGCAGCTCCAACTTCCTTATAGATCAAATCTTGCAATTGACCACTTGCGAGCTTCGGTCTTTAAGGAAGTTGGAGCTGTGGCCATCAATATTTAGCAGAATTATCAGTTAAAATACGGTCATAATACATCTAAAAATACATAAAACCAAATTAATCATACTTTTTATCCATCAGAAATCCACATTATTATTACATTTCTCTTTAATATCGATGTTCACGGCTCCAACTTCCTTCTAGCCTGAAACTCGCAAGTGGTCAATTACTATAGTCCATTCATAATAGGTAGGCCAATTATCTAGACCACTGCCCTCTATAACTCATAAACGACTTGAGTAATTAAGCTAATAGTTTTATCATTTAGGAAGGGTCAGCCAGGGAATACTTAAGCTTTCTGCCTTTAACCCCTTCTGTACCGGCGACGTTTTTTAAAGTTTATTCTAGCTATATTTAGACAATTTTATTCGGTTTAAAAAGGGTTTCCAGCAATTAACAGGCTTCGAACTATCTCGCTTAACCCTTTTAACTACCACAGATCCTTGTTAAACTCCACAAAATCGTCTCGATATACCAAGAATACAATTGAAATAACGTTGCCGGTACAGCGAAGGGGTTAATTTGAGCTACCTACAGACTATTTTCTTTTAATTTAGGAAATATCCGTAAGAATGGGAAGGTTAATTTAAATACCCTTTTGATTCCTAGAGGTTATTCCTAAGCTAAGTAGGCTAAATTATTTACTGGTAATCAAAATAGCATTGAAAATAGTGTATGATTACACCAGATATAAATAGTGTATGATTACACCAGATATAAATAGTGTATGATTACACCAGATATAAATAGTGTATGATTACACCAGATATAAATAGTGTATGATTACACCAGATATAAATTTGGCCGTAAAAATGGCTTGGAATTTCTATCCATAGCCAGCATAGATCTACCCTTAGTACAGTCATGTTAAAAAGTCGAGTTCCACATTCATAATTATTTAGCCTATCTCCCTTGAAACTCCCACTAAAACTCATTATAATTTAGCAAACTTAGGATTCGGTTGTAGGCTATTCTTTGTAATTTCGTTTGTGCTAAAAACATAAATTTTGCATTCATTATTATAAAGATTCATCAAATTTGAAATATTGTAATTAGAGAATGACTCTTGTATAACTGTAGGTCTGTAGCCCATCATAACTCGGGAAATTTCAAATAAGCCAATCAGCACCTTCCACACTAGCCTCGCACGGGGTCTCTAACATGTGGATAATATAAAAGGTGCTTCATATGAAGAGTCGAATCAGACGTGTTACGAATTGTTCAAAATTCTGGCTAATTAACTTCACCATTATTTATAAAATACATTTTAAAATTAAAGCTATAAAGTGTGAGCATTTATTATCCATATATACTATACATAAGTGGATTAAACAGTATAATTACGAAAATAAGCGAGTATCGTTTCGTTTACGCGAGTCGAATCGTCAACAATCTGGAGCAGCGTTGCTAATTTAGCAACTTTTATGCTAGATATTTGAGATATTTACTGTATGAAATAATCTTTGTTATCTATCAATGTTAATTATAGCTGTTTTTGGAGATTATAACTGTTCTAAAGCATTAATAAAATGTGACATTTATCGAGTCATATTCTTTGTTGTGTATCCACCACATTAATTATTGTAGCCACGGTTCAGGCTTTATTTAGCGGATATAGCGACTTTTATGCTAAATATAGAGCATTAAGGTTCGAATACGCGAGTGAAACAATTATTTTAACTCGGTCAACAATACCATGACACCTGGCTTCATTATATTCGGGCCATTGTTAGACGATTTTATAAAGTTCAGAAGGTATTTGTGGAACTCAAAAGGTTAATTGAGATATATTTCCGCCTTGATTACTAAAGGCCCTTTCTAAGCTGTATAATATCGTCTAGTGTTATTAATATCGAGACGTAAAGTTTCGATCAACCCAAAATTGGCTAAATTGCCGCGAAATGATTCGACCAAGGGTGTTCGAACCTCACCAAATATAAAAGCAGAGAGAAAGAACGTGAAGAGGAGGGGGGGGGGGGCGGGGAGCAGAGAGAAAGAACGGGAAGAGGGATGGGGGGGGGGGGGGGTAAAGGAGGCAAAGTTGACTGGACTTGAGCCGGATCGGTCACTCGTGGGTGAACATCCTTGGTGATTGGGAGCTCGGAAGCCCCCCTCTTCAGTTGCCGTAAGATTCAACAGGTTTGCAGTAATTCGACGATCTAGCGTTGGTGTAAGTCTCTTCTTATAGTTTTCGTTGTTTAGGTAATAGAGTATTCTAATTCGTCTATAAATTATCGGTGATCGTGAGCTCGGAAACTAGCAGACTACAGCCAATCAGAATTGAGCTATAACCACATTACGTCGCTAAATTTGGGGCAATCTGATTACGTGGTCTGCTGAAATGTATTTACTTTAATCTATGTGACTTCAAACTATTTAATTTGTTAAAGTTTGTATGTATTTTTCCCTTTTAACCCTCTCTGACATATGACGCGATTTTGAGCCTATTGGGGATACTTTAAAGCCTTTGTTACCATCAGGGGTATTTACAAACCTTTAGTATAGTTACTTCAACCTCTGCAGTTGTCTTTGAGTTAGCTGTGGGCAGAAAACTAATTTTTGGAGAGTTAATTATAAGCGAGAACTCTATTTCTTATTGCTAATCTGGCAACCTCTGAGTCAATAGGAGTCTGAAGGAGTTAATAAGTTTGTGGATCGGAAATGTGGCTCGCATCTGCCATTTGTTATTTACACGGAAGCAGCTGGTCGCCGCCATTGACCGGTGGCGAATTTGGCCACCTTGTTTGCTACGATCGATAATGTGAACTGACTATTTATAGTTCTGTTTTACAGCTGTATTCTGCTGTATTTCATAGTTTAAAAGTGAGGTAAGCAATTTGTGTGGCCATTCTCATAGTTTCAATTCCGATGGCAGATTTTGGGAAAGTTTGATGTATAGTTGAGGGATACTAGCTTATAGGGCTAGGCTAGGCCTAATATAGGAGTAACTGAATATAGCCTACAGTATAATACACATTAAAACTACCATTTAAAGAATACTAGAGCAGCCTATAAGATATTTTCTAATTTTTCAAAGTATTTTTTTTTTTTTTTTTAGTAGGGGATAGGCTATGCATTAAGTTAACCTAGGCTAGGCTATCCATTCATTATTCTGAAGATACGGAGTCAAATGGCGGCATTTATTGGGTTAATCGCTCGTTTACTGTAGGTAAGGGAAATTGAGGTGTAAATTGGAAAAATGGCGAGTTGAGGGATAGCACTGGCCCCCCCACCCCCTTGAACATTGGCCTAATCAGCAACTTTATTACATTTTAGGATTTTTTTTTTTTTTTTTTAGCCTAGGCCCTATTTTATTTTTATTTTACTGAAATGTTGACAAATCTGAGCAAACTTTTTTCTGATTCTCGCCTAATATTTAGCCCAGTCTAGTTTTGGTGTTTCATATTAGGCCATGTCGTCATGTGCCACATTTAAGTAAGCTTCGGAAAGGCTTCTAATATTCTAATGTCTACTCTCCCCACAGGTACAGATGGGTGCGGAGTTTGAGCCCTGCGTAGAATACCTTGTAGACTAACGAACCAGCAGCCTGAAACTTCTCCACACGTCACAGCTTTCACAGATAAGTACAGTAATTATTATATTATTAGGACAATATTTAAGAGCCGCGCCACAACTAGGCTGGCAGCGCAATCTTAATGGTTCATGGCAAGTACCGTAACATAAAGATAAAGAATTTTTCCCATAGCTTTAAACTTTCGGAAATTAATGTGTACCGTAATAAATAAGATTATTTCTCATTTTAACTTGCGTCCGCCGCCGCACTTATGTTATTGTTGCGAACCTCTCGGCCCACTCGTTGCCGGAGTAGCCTAATTTATGTCTAATAATACTGTTTTTTGCACAGTTGCCCAACCATCGGGTTGTGGGGGCGGCAGCCCCCACCCATTTTGCTAGGATAGGTTGGGTAAAGTTGTTGGGTAAGGCTAATGTCTTCTCAAAGTTTACTATTTTTATAATATAGGCTAGGCCTATTACTCCACACCAACTGGATTTCTACAGTTAACAGTTTTACTTAATCAGCGGGGGTGTGGGGGCGGTAGCCCCCACCCATAATACTAGGATAGGTTGGGGTTGTTCTTGGGCAGAATTGTGCTTTAACTGGTGGACAATAATGGAGACGGGAACAGGGTAGCCATAAATGATTAATTTATTTATAATTACTTCGCTATAGTGTTTCTTCCACAGCGATTTTGATTAGTTTTGTCTTTACTGTGTTCGTATAAGTTTTTTATTTTGGAAGTTTTATATTATATCATACTTTCACGCTTTCTTGCCACATGGAAGGGTGATGGGCCAGTGCTGCGCCAGTGCTGCGAAGTTTTGTTTGTTGGTTGTGAAATGGTTTAGATGCTTATGTTCTGGGTATGGTGTTCAGAGTTCGAATCTCGGTAGAACCATATGCTATGATTAGTTTATTAAAGTACATTGGGGTTTGTGATTGATTAATGTATAACAGTTTATCTGTTACACTTTGTTTCAGTTTGGCAGGGGTGATGGAAGTTAATTTTGTTAGTTTTGCTATTACCACAGCTCCTAGTTTGCATTAGTGAATCATTACTTTATACCAATGTCTTTGATCTTTGTTTAAATTAATGGTAAAAAATAATATCTGAAATTTTTTTTGTACGGCAACCTAAACTCCTGGTCAGTTTAACCCTATATACTAACCTACTGTTACTAACATCTATTTTTTCTAACTGGATAATTTGGGATGTTTATCATTACTCTGCTACAGTATTCCGAAGATTTTGTAGCTAAATATGTAGTAATAAGTTGGGTAAAAATTGAACGGACTATAACCAGGGTAGCCTGACATATGCGGTGTCCTAACCCAAAGTATCTTGCAGCAGTTTATAGGAATACTTTAACCCATAATTGTTAGAAATAATAAGCATGGGGTAATTAACTATTAGATCTGTTGCTCTATTATAATTTATATATAATTACACTATCGTAGAATTCTAGCAATGGCTCCAAATAGTTTAACATATTTTTTTTAATTACTTAGTTTTCCTTCATATTTAATGTTTTGAAATGGTGCAATTTAGTTATTAGCCTAATCTAACCACCTAACCTAACTTAGTACCGGTATAATTTAAAAACTAACTCCAAATATTAGTCATTCCAGTCCACTACTGTACTAACCTATACCTAGTTTCTTTTTAACTGACGGTAAATTGCAAAGTTCCCATAAAGATTTTTATTATTATTTAGTGAAATATGGTGCTAATTGTATAAACTTAATGATGCAGAGACCGTAGTTTCATATTTTTCCATTAATATCTAAAAATTAGCTGCTAAGGGATTCGATTTACCGTCGGATGAAATGAAAGCTTATAATGTATCCCAATCTAACCAGGGCTAATGATTAAAGGTAACTTTACCAATGGGTTGAGTTGACGAGGAGTTTAGTTAGTGTTGGCCGTTAAGATTTATTTATAATTCTTCCATAGCGATTTTGATTAGTTTTGTATTTTTACTTTGTTTGCATAAGTTTGGGTATGTTTATTTTGCAAGTTTTATATTATAATGCTAGTCTTGTTTATTTTATTCAATTTTAACTTAATTCTTAGAGTTCTGTGGTGCTGGGGACATCTTGCTTGGTGATTTTTGTAAGTTTAGACTTTATTTTGTAGTCTCGGATTTGGTTAGTTTATTTTTGCAAGTTTTATATTGGATTTATGCCAGAATAACTTTAAGCTAATTTATAAGTATATACAGCACTTTCGTACAGTGTGGCTGTTTATTTATACTTAAATGCTAGTCTTTTCTTATTTTATTTTAATATTTAACTTTATTCTTATTTCTGTGCTGCTGGGACATCTTACTTATACCGAAAATCAAGCTAGTTTATTTTTTTATTTTTATTTTTTTTTAAAAGAGACTATGAACGGAGGAAGGAAAAACACAGATAAAACAAAAAGGTCCATATGCCTAAAGGCATCTTCCATTCATAAAATGTTTGTAACAACTGGATTTAAACATTTGTAGATTGTAAGTTTGTGGAAAGCAATTCGAGGGAAGTGAATTCCAAAGAGTAGTAGCTCTGGGGATAAATGAATTCTGATAAGAAGTTCTGCATTGTGGAGGAGAAAGTGTAAATTCATGGACGCTCTCAGCTGCCCTAGTTCTACGGGGAAAGATGTGGAGAGGCGGCACAATTGAAGCAAGTTCCTCGGAACAATTGCTGTGAAAATATCTGTAGAATAATGCAAGGGATGCAAAGTTTCTTCGTATGAATAATGTAGGAAGGTCCTGTGTGATTGCAGGGTTATTGATTAATCTAATGGCTTTATTTTGAATTTTTTCCAACTGCCTCAATGCAACTACTCCACTTCCACCCCACAGAGGTGAACAGTAATCCATCTGAGAACGCACATGACTTTTATATATCACGGCCAACTGCTCGTCAGTGAATAATTCTCGAACTCTGTACAGAAGTCCCAGTTTTTTAGAGGCATTCTTAGCAATGCTTCTAACTTATGTGTCCAGCTCAAGTTAGTAGTTAATGTTACACCGAGAATGTCCATACTAGGGGAAGTGGGAATATTTAAATCGTTAAAAAATATATGAGTCGGTGAGATTCTGTCGGTTAGAAAATTTAATGTATTTGGTTTTCTGTGCATTAAAGGAAACTAGATTCTTTTGTCCCCATCCATTAATTCTAAAGGTCCTGGTTCAGAGAAATTGCAGTGTTTATTTTGAATTTATAAGATCGGGTTGGGTGAAAGAATTGGTAAATGTGAAGGAACTAGAGTGTTGGGTCATCTGCGTAGGAATGTATTGGATTATGAGTGGTAGATATGAGATCATTGATATGAATGAGGAACAGAATTGGGGCCAAAACTGATCCCTGGGGAACACCAGCATTTATTGAGTGAAATTGAGAATAAAGGCCATCTACCATTACGTATTTTTCTGTTATGAAGATAAGAAGATATGTAAGTTTATACGCAACTGTATATAAAGTGACTTGTGAATATAAAATTACTATGAATTATGCAATTTGATTTTAACATTAGTTTCGAAAACTAACTTAATCCAATTTGAGTAGAGTACAGTATATATAACCACTTTGACAATTTAGCCAATAAGTGTTTGATAATATAAAGTAGACTAGGAAATTAATGTGAATGTTAAAATTAGTTTAAAAAATAGTTATCTTCGTATAATTAAGAATTTTATTGTGCATATACTGTCATAGCGATTTTGAAAGTTTCTTTTTACTGTGATCGTCTAAGTTTTGGTTTGTTTATTTTGGAAGTTTTACAATATAAATGAGATTTTTACCACTATATGCACTCCCTGCTAAAGAGCTGGGCTAGGGTGGGTGCCCGGATGAATCTGTGACTTCAGTGAATAGTTCTCTGAATGCGTTGTAAGTCTTTTAAATACCCAAGTTTATGTCAAACAGTGGGGGAGGGAGTGTGGGGGAGACAGCCCCCACCTATAATACTAAGATAGGTTAGGTTAGGCTTATGTCCTTTCAAAGGGGTATAGTAAACCCTAAGATATACTCGGTCAGAGGTAGGTGATTCGCTCGATAACACAACTCTTTATAATATTTGTAATAGCCATGTTAGAAAATTTTATTGCCATTCCATATTTTTCAGTAAAGTGTAATTACGTATTTTTGTTAATTTTAGAAATTATCCATAAACAAACTTAAGCATTTACCTGGTCTTAATAGATTGTGAACTTTTAGTTAAAGTACTAGTAATTAAATGGTTTACACAGATTTTGATGTTGGTGTTGGGACCAGACCGATGACTCTTCTTGGCAGCTAACTACACTTCACACCTTCAAGAGAAGTACATTACTAGTTATAATTAAGGTGTCAAAAAATCGGAGTGATAACCCAGGTTCGAATCCCGGATGTCTTATATGCTTTCATTATTTTCATTGGTGTTTGGTGTGGTGAAATTAATAAAAACATAGATAATATCAGCTGGGGTATATGGGTCTGTTTTACTGACGTGTGGCAGTGTATGAAGTGTTCCCCATGCAGTATAGAGTACTGTAAATGTGAGATTAGTTTGCTTGGGAACCAGATTAACTTGCTCGTGTAGTAATGTACACTTGTGATGGATTGTTCTTTTATTTCATATTTTATTTTAACGGTCTTGATAGCGTAATGCACACTGTTCTACCACACTCTCCCCCCCCCCCCCACCCCACCCACTGTTCTACCACTCTTCCCCCACCTACCCACCCACTGTTTACCACTCTCCCCCCCCACCCACTGTTCTACCACACTCTCCCCCCCCACCCACTCACTGTTCTACCACACTCTCCCCCCACCCACTGTTCTACCACTCTCCCCACCCACCCACTGTTCTACCACTCTCCCCCCACCCACTGTTTACCACAGTCTCTCCCACCCACACTGTTCTACCAGTCTCTCCCACCCACTGTTCTACCACACTCCCCCCACCCACTGTTCTACCACACCCCCCCCCCCCCCCATCCAGTTCTACCACGCTCTCCCCCACCTACTGTTCTACCACCCACTCCCTCCCCCCCCACCACTATAATACCACTCTCCCCCCCCCTCACTAGCTATCAATCTCCCCCTCCCCTCACTGGCTACCAACTCCCCTGCCCCCCTCACTAGATATCAACCCAACTCCTCTCACTGGCTATCAACCCCCCTCCCCTCCCTCACTGGCTATCAACCCCCCCTTCCCTCCCTCACTGGCTATCAACCCCCCTTCCCTCCCTCACTGGCTCCCAACTCCCCCCTCACTGGCTCCCAACTCTCTCTCCCCCCCCCCCCCCTCACTGGCTCCCATCTTCCCCCTCCCTCACTGGCTATCAACCCCCCCCCCTCCCTCACTGGCTCTCAACACCCCCCTCCCTCACTAGCTATCAACCCCCCCCCCTCACTGGCTCCGAACTCTCCCCCTCTCCTCACTGGCTATCAACACCCCTCCCTCACTGAATCCCTAGAGAATTTGAATGTTGGTGATTAATTCAGTAACCGCGACCATCGTACGATTACTTTCACTTTAAAGTTTACTAGTAACTAACCAAATAGTAGCATCGAAAAAGTCTAATTTCAAGAAAGCAAACTTCCATAAACTTAGAGCTGTTTAATTAAACTGACTGGAGCTATTTAACAATAACGACATAAATACATCTTGGACGTTATTCGAAACTACTTCCCTAAAAGCAGTGATAGACTGCATACCATCGAAAATACGGCGTCCAGGCCATAATAATAAGCCCAAATGGTGGAATATAGATATTTCAAACTGCTTGCTTGCTAAAAAAAATTGCTAATGATAGATTAAAATCTTCACAAAATGACTAAGAACGGGTGAAATTTGTAGAGCTACGACGCAAAGCCAAAAAGTTAATTAAGCGAAGTAAAAAGACTAGTTACATATTGCGAATCGAAGTAAAACAAACTAAAGAATTCTATAGTTATATCGGAAAGAAAAAAGTAGGTACTTAAACTGTTGGACCGTTAGTCGATGCAAATGGAGAATACACCAAAGACTAAGAACAAAGGAGTAATTCCCTCAATACCTTCTTTGCATCCGTTTTTAAAACGGAAGACTTCGGTGATCTCCCTACACCATCGCCGATTCAGATTGATAATTCAGATGTTCTAAGCAATATCACAGTTACAGAGAAGTTTTGAATTGTTTAGATAAACTAAAGGTAAATAAAACGCCTGGACCTGATACAATCTCGCCTAGAGTTCTAAAGGAAGCTAAGGATGAGCTCTCCAAACCACTGACATTACTATTCAATAAATCCTTGCAGTCTGGAACTATGCCTGATCAGTGGAAGCTAGCCAACGTAACCGATATTCAAAAAAGGCAGCAAATCCCTACCCAGTAACTATCGTCCAATTAGCTTAACCTCGGTTGTATGTAAAATGCTAGAAACGGTCATAAGAGACACTCTTAAATCACTTAGAGGAAAATAACATACTTAAAGATACTCAACACAGCTTTAGTAAAAAACTTTCTTGTTTAACAAACTTCTTAGACTTCTTCCACGATATCCTCAACCTCTATGATGAGAGTAAAGCTGTAGATATTATATCTTTATTTTCAAAAGGCCTTTGACAAAGTTCCCCACAAACGTTTACTGCTAAAACTAAAAGCGCATGGAATACAAGAATGTGTTGAAATGGATAGAAAATTGGCTCGGCAACAGAAAGCAAAGAGTAGTCCTAAACGGTAAGGCATCTAAATGGACCAATGTAAGTAGCGGGGTACCCCAGGGATCGGTACTAGGACCAATTCTCTTTCTAATTTAAATCAACGACATAGATGAGGGTCTCACCTGTACAATCTCAAAATTTGCTGACTATACAAAAATTGCAAATTGCGTACTCAAAAGAACAAGTTGACGATATGCAACACAATCTAGATAAATTATCATGTTGGGCCCAAATTTGGCAAATGAGTTTTAATGCGGATAAATGTAGAGTACTACATATCGGATACCTAAATGAGAAAGCAAACTATTCAATGAATGGTACTCGGCTTAAGAATGTAAACGGAGAAACCGGTCTGGGAGTAACAATATCGAGTAACCTAAAACAGAGCCAACAATGTTCAGAAGTTAAGAAGGCAAACAAAATAATTGGCTTTATAGGCAGGTCATTTGAGCATAAATCCAAAGAAGTTATCCTAACCCTTTACAATTCCTTAGTCCGCCCTCTTCTGGAATACTGTTCAATCCTGGTGCCCTTATTACCAAAAAGATATAAACTAGCTAGAATGAGTTCAACATAGTTATCAAAATGATACCTAGCCTAAAGAACAAACTATACGAAGAGCATCTTGGAGAATTAAATAAATTTCCTTTAACCCAGTGCAGATTAAGAGGTGACTAATATAAGTGTTCAAAGGCATCGACAATATGAACTGTAGTAAGTACTTCACTATCGACCAATCTAATTACACGCGGGGAAACTTGCAAAATTATTGGTAAATCTTAACTCTCACTAATCTGAGAATTTCTTCAATAGAGTTGTGAACTTGTGGAATGGGCTTCCCCGAGACGTTATAGACTGAATCGCCGTTGATTCCTTTAAACTCCGCCTAGACAAATATCTCTAATCAAACTCGCGACTGACTGAGTTTGTAAATGAATAACTTTATTTTATCCCCCCTCAGTTACTAACCCATCTGTCCCCTACTAACTTCCTAATCCTTCCACGGACCTTAGTTCCAGGGCAGTAATTCCCTTTCCAATGTTCCCTTACCCACTCTAAACCACTGTTTGGACACTTGATCCTCAGTGTTTTGGAGGACAAGCCGCCTAGAAGAGTCACTAGATATGTTGATGCTTGATTTCCTTTGTACTCCTTTGTACTCCTTTGTACTGGCAATCAACCCCCCCTCTTCCTCACTGGCTATCAACCCCCCTCTTCCTCACTGGCTATCAACCCCCCTGTTCCTCACTGGCTATAAACCCCCCTCTTCCTCACTGGCTATCAACCCCCCTCTTCCTCACTGGCTATCAACCCCCCTCTTCCTCACTGGCTATCAACCCCCCTCTTCCTCACTGGCTATCAACCCCCCTCTTCCTCACTGGCTATCAACCCCCCCCTTCCTCACTGGCTATCAACCCCCCTCTTCCTCACTGGCTATCAACCCCCCTCTTCCTCACTGGCTACCAACCCCCCTCTACCTCACTGGCTATCAACCCCCCTCTTCCTCACTGGCTATCAACCCCCCTCTTCCTCACTGGCTATCAACCCCCCTCTTCCTAACTGGCTATCAACCCCCTCCCTCACTGGCTAACCCCCCCCCTCACTGGCTATAAACTCTCCACCCCCCTCTCTCACTGGCTATCAACCCCCCCCCCTCACTGACTAACCCCCCCCCCACACTCACTGGCTATAAACTCTCCACCCCCCCTCACTGGCTATCAACCCCCCCCTCTTCCTCACTGGCTATAAACTCTCCACCCCCCCCCCCCCCTCACTGGCTATCAACCCCCCTCTTCCTCACTGGCTATCAACCCCCTCTTCCTCACTGGCTATAAACTCTCCACCCCCCCCTCACTGGCTCCCAACTCTCCCAGCCCCCTCACTGGCTATCAACCCCCCCCCCTCTTCCTCACTGGCTATCAACTCTTCCAGGACCCTCACTGGCTATCAACTCCTCCAGCCCCCTCACTGGCTATCAACTCCTCCAGCCCCCTCACTGGCTATCAACTCTCCCACCCCCCCTCACTGGCTATCAACTCTCCCACCCCCCCTCACTGGCTATCAACTCTCCCACCCCCCCTCACTGGCTCCCAACTCTCCCCGCCCCCCCACTGGCTCCCCACCCCCCCCCCCCCCCCCCCACTGGCTCCCAACTCTCCCAGCCCCCTCACTGGCTCCCAACTCTCCCAGCCCCCTCACTGGCTCCCAACTCCCCCACCCCCCCCTCACTGGCTCCCAACTCTCCCAGCCCCCTCACTGGCTATCAACTCCCTCCTCTCTCCTCACTGGCTATAATCTCCGGTAATTCTGCATAACTACTACTGCTATTTTATGTTTAATTTATTTTATGTGTGAATGTTAATGTTATGATTAAGGGGTCGGGCGCAAGTTGGACTAGATAATAGTCCATCAGGCGCCTGGCCCGGGGAGACCATTAATATGAAGGGTGCACCTGGAAGTGTGGTGGGGGGGCTTGTGGCTTTGGCTCCGCTGCATGTCTGCCTGCCGAGATCGGAACCTCTCCGGGTGGTCGGGGGCCGGGGGAGTGCTGGAGCGACCTTGGTGACCCTGGTCTCTGAGTCTTCTCCTGGGTGACTTGGATGTGTGAGTTTGTGCTTTTTATCTGTTTGTTTTATGTTTTTATGTTTTCCCTGTTCTTGCTCTGTCTTGAGTTGGCTACCCCCAAAATGGGGATTGGGCCTGAGCATATAGATAGATAGATAGATAGATGTTAATACTTTGTAAGTGTGTATTTTATATTTAGAAAGTGAGGAAAGCTCAATTTATTAGCATTTATATTAATTGTAATTCCTATACCTCAACAATCTAGGGGAGAGTTTGGGAATGCGGGGTTTTGGGTGGGGTAAAAATAGGGGTATTATGGGAATAACTCTAAAAATGTTATAAATACAATTGAAAAGAACTATGTTGAAATCCGAGCCAAGTTTTGGCAAAAGTTAGCTCGGATTTGGCCAATTTTCAGAGTCCAAAAAGCGCAAAATTGGAACAACAAAATTGGCTCGGATTTCACCCTTTTTCAGGTGAAAAAAAACTCTTAAGTGTTGACCAAACTTGGCTGGTGTTTGTCGAATTTTCAGAGTCTAAAATCACTAACTTTATTTTGAATGTTGGCTGGGGTTTTCTTGTTTTTCACTGTTGAAAAACTCATTAAGAATGTGTTTAACATTAGCCTAACCTAACCTAGTATTATGGGTCCCCCTAAATCCATGAAATCCGAGCCAAGTTTTGTCATTAACCTAACCAAATAACCTAACTTAACCTAACTTAGTATTATGGGGTTAACATTAGCCTAACCTAACCTAATCTAGTATTGTGGGTGGGGGCTGCTAATCTAGTATTGTGGGTGGGGGCTGCCACCCCCGCTAAATCCATGAAATCAGAGCCAAGTTTTGTCATTAACCTAACCAAATAACCTAGCCTAACCCAACCTAGTATTATGGGGTTAACATTAGCCTAACCTAACCTAGTATTATGGGTGGGGGCTCCACACTCCCGCTAAATCCATGAAATCCGAGCCAAGTTTTGTCATTAACCTAACCAAATAACCTAACTTAGTATTATGGGGTTAATATTTGCCTAACCTAACTTATTATTATGAGTTTTGCCCTTTTTGGACTCTGAAAATTGGGCAAAACTTGGCTCAGATTTCAACATTTTGGAATTTTTTTCAATTTTATTTATTAGGCTACATTTTTAGTTATTCCCACAGTACCCCTATTTTTACCCCACCCGAAACTCTGCATTCCCAAACTCTCTCCTAGACTGTTGAGGTATCGGAATTACAATTAATACAAATGCTACTAAATAGGGCTTTCCTCACTTTCTAAATAGAAAATACACCCTTGCAAAGCATTAACATACGAGAGTGGGGGGGGGGGGGCCTGAGGATATGTCTATAAAATGGGCGAAATTGGCCTTTTTGACATGGAAAAGACTGTAATGAAAGCCCTAGGGGTCTATTTACAGTTCTATATTGAAGAAAGAGCCATACTCTAGAAATACCGCCAAAAATACCCTTGAATGTGAGGAAAACTAACCTGGCATGAGGCCTTCCAGGAGGTTGTGTTTGAAACGGACTTCACACTACACAGGCGAAGTGCATTGTGGGTAAAAGTTAAAATGTATAGTTACAAATCGATATCCCAAAAACTATTTGTAGAGAAAAGAGTAATAAATTCAGACAGTATGTAAAACACTAAGAGACAATTGTAAAAGATAAAATAATTTGTTGAAAATAAATCACTAGGTGAAGCTCCACTCTGACTGGCTAATGAACATCCGGGAACTTCTGGGAGGAGCCTAGCATGTAAACAAATTGTTATAGACTGAACTGGCTGGACAAAACTAGGGCCTAATCTGAATTTTTTTAGGGGGTGACCATCAGATTGGCAAAATAAGAAAAGTAGCACTTATCCGCGCATCTGTAGGGTCCCTCGAGTAAGGTAAGATTAACAACAAATAATTACCAGAGACGGGAATCTCTTAATCGAGGAGTAGTAGTGGTGCAGTTAACCCTAGTCTCCTTCCCCCCTCCCCCCCCCTCACTGGCTACAAACTCCCACCCCCCCCTCACTGGCTCTCAACTCTCCCAGCCCCCTCACTGGCTATAAACTCTCCACCCCTCCTCACTGGCTATCATCTCCTCCCTCCCCCCCCCCCCCCCACTGGCTACCAACTTCCGGGGCCCCTCCCCCACCCCACTTGCTGAAGGTTTGTGTAGTGATTAAAACTATTCTATAATAGTTAGACCCCGAGTAACTCTAAAACAGCCCCCGCACATCATGCTACCCGCGAACAGCCCTCTTGACAGATCTCTCGCCCTTGACAGGGCCGCCTAGAAAGCAGCCATTTAAGACTTGAAACTGTAACTACATTCCCTGTGGACAAAATTCTTTAAACTGTTATGTACTGTATATGTATTTACAAAGATTTGTCATTAATTACAAATTATAAATTAACTTTTATGTTGACTGAACCCATTTCCTTAACTAGTGGTGCGGCCTACACTAACCAACCAGACCGCACTGATTATCACCTCTCCTGCTGCATCTCTAACTGAGTCAAACTGAAGCGGATTCATTTTTTTTTGGTGTATTTTTTGAATATACAAAGATAAAATTGTGGTTTATAGTTAAATTTGTGTTAGGCGATATGGCCAAAACTATGCTATTTCATGATCATTTCCTTTTAATCTTTGTCATACTCATTTTTCAAACACAATTGCTCCGGTTTGACACCCTGATCTCTTCTCACCCTGGTTCCTTCGGGGGCCAAGCATCTGGAGCGGCGTTGGTCTACCGGATTTGGGGCAGAGCATCTGGAGTGGCTTTGGTTTACTGGACTTTGACTGTTTGGGGAACTAAAACAATCGGACCACACTCCTTCATCAAAGATAAGTAGACCTTTAGTACGGTGGCGCTAATAATTAATGTCCCAGCTGTCGTATAGTTTGGCTTGCTCTCTGCTGTATTAATGTCATGTCCTTCAAGAGGTTTTTATGCATTTGTTAATCTACAGTATATATTTTAGTTTCTTCAAGACCTCAATCGAGCTTAGAAAAAATCAGACTCCTCTTGGAGATATACTTGTACATTTTTCGGTAGAATAATTTCCTGGCCGAAGGCCACTTCCTAAAATACAGGCTCGCTATTGCATGCCAGGAATAAATACACATACGGCAGTCATAAAATTGCAGGAGTAATGGGGCAAATGTCTTTAATCAAAACTATGTATGTATTTATTATGTTAACTGTTGGTGGTGTAATGGTTTAGATGCTAATGTACTGGATGTGGTGTCCTGAGTTCGAATCTCGGGAGGACCATATGCTTTCATTATTTTATTAAAGTACATTGGGATTTGTAATTGATTTAGTGTTGGGAACGGGGTGTTACTTAAACTGAAATAGTGGAAATGCTAATTTTATAAAAGTAATTTAGATCTGGTCTATATATTTTTTCACAATCTCGTAATGTATGTACAGTATATACCGAGGCACATACCCCATTGCTGTGGGTGGCCGACACGAGACTGAAGATAATCCACATTTAAAGTTCCTATTCTCAGGGTATTGTTTTAAATTCCCTCTCCAGTTTGTCATTATAATCAGATTTATTGCTACTAAAACAATCTGAGATAGATTGTAGTTTTGTATGATTTATTAAAAGCCTATATTTAAGTATTCTATATTTAATTTGGTTGTTCCTCAGTGTTGCCTGGCCGAACAGCCCCAAGTCTCCGAGAAAGGCCAAGGCCATAATAACCCTCCTGCCTACCACAATAAAGCCTGGGTGACCGAAGCCACTCCATTGCAGGGAGCTGAGGAGGGTGCGGAAACGTCCGGGAAACCAAAGCTCCACCTAGTGCCCTGTGCCCCTCAGCAATGAGGAAAGTTGGTTAGTTGATATAACTTTCTATTTTATCTATATACTCGGGCACAGACTCCATATAGCTGGGGGTGGCAAACTAGAAAAGTTATAATTTGTTATATGCTACTTTAAAATGTTAATTTTAGATTTTAATTGAATTACAAATGCAAAATATATTTTTTTTTATTGACCAACCTTGACTGAACCCATTTCCTTAACAGGTGGTGCGGCCTACACTAACCAATCCGTACTGATGATTCCCTCCCCTGCTGCCATCTCGGATGGATCTCTTTAGGGAGTCAAAAGAACGCAGTACTTTTTTGTATATACAAAAATGAAATTGTTGTTTATAGGCTAGTTAAATTTGTGTTTGGCGATCTGCCAAAACAATGCCATTTGATAATTTTCTTTAGGCTGTCACTCATTCTTCAAACACAATTGCTCCAGTTTGACACCCTGATCTCTTCTCACCCTGTTTCCTTCGGGGGCCGAGCGGCTTTGGTTTACCGGACTTGGGCTGTTTGGGGAACTAAAACAATCGGACCACACTCCTTCATCAAAGATAAGTAGACCTTTAGTATGGTGGCGCTAATAATTAATGTCCCAGCTGTCCTATAGTTTGGCTTGCTCTCTGCTGTATTAATGTCATGTCCTTCAAGAGAGGTTTTTATGCATTTGTTAATCTACAGTATATATTTTAGTTTCCTCAAGACTTCAATCGAGCTTAGAAAAAATCAGACCCCTCTTAGAGATATACTTGTAAATTTGTCGGTAGAAGAATGTCCTGGCCGAAGGCCACTTCCTAAAATACAGGCTAGCTATTGCATGCCAGGAAAAAATACACATACGGCGGTCATAAAATCGCCGAAGTAATGGGGCAAATGTCTTTAATCAAAACTATATGTATTATGTTAACTGTTGGTGGTGTAATGGTTTAGATGCTAATGTACTGGGTGTAGTGTCCTGAGTTCGAATCTCTGGAGGACCATATGCTTTAATTATTTAATTAAAGTACATTGGGATTTGTAATTGATTTAGTGTTGGGAACGGAGTGTTACTTAAACTGAAATAGTGGAAATGCTAATTTTATAAAAGTAATTTAGTTCTTGTCTATATATTTTTGCACAATCTCTTAATGTATGTACAGTATATACCGAGGCACATACCCCATTGATGTGGGTGGCCGACACGAGACAGAGCCCGAAGCTAATCCACATTTAAAGTTTCTATTCTCAGGGTATTGTTTTGCATTCCCTCCAGTTTGTCATTATCAGATTTATCGCTACTAAAACAATCTGCGATAGATTGTAGTTTTGTATGATTTATTAGATGCATATATTTAAGTATTCTATATTTAATTTGGTTGTTCTTCAGTTGCCTGGCCAAACAGTCCCAAGTCCCCGAGCAAGGCCAAGGCCATAACGGAGTGCCCCCTCAGAACCCTCCTGCCTACCGCAATAAAGCCTGGGTGACCGAAGCCATTCCATTGCGGGGAGCTGAGGAGGGTGCGGAAACGTCCGGGAAACCAAAGCTCCACCTAGTGCCCTGTGCCCCTCGGCAATTAGAAGAGAAAGTTGGTTAGTTGATATAACTTTCTATTGTATCTATATACTCGGGCACAGACTCCATATAGCTGGGGGTGGCCGACTAGAAAAGTTATAATTTTTGATATGCTACATTAAAATTTTAATTTTAGATTTTAATTTAATTACAAATGCAAAATATTTTTTTTTTCTATTTACCAGCCTTGATGGAACCCATTTCCTTAACAGGTGGTGCGTCCTACACTAACCAACCGGGCCACACTGATGAGCCCCTCCCCTGCTGCCCTCTCGGATGGATCTCTTCAGAGAGTCAAAAGAACTCAGTACTGTTTTGTATATACAAAAATGAAATTGTGGTTTATAGTTAAATTTGTGTTAGGTGATATGCCAAAACAATGTAATTTGATAATTTTCTTGTCTTTGTCATACTCATTCTTCAAACACAATTGCTCTAGTTTGACACCATGATCTCGTCTCACCCAGGTTCCTTCGGGGGCCGAGCATCTGGAGCGGCTTTGGTCTACCGGATATGGGGCCGAGCATCTGGAGCGGCTTTGGTTTACCGGACTTGGACTGTTTGGGGAACTAAAACAATCGGACCACACTCCTTCATCAAAGATAAGTAGACCTTTAGTATGGTGGCGCTAATAATTAATGTCCCAGCTGTCCTATAGTTTGGCTTGCTCTCTGCTGTATTAATGTCATGTCCTTCAAGAGAGGTTTTTATGCATTTGTTAATCTACAGTATATATTTTAGTTTCCTCAAGACTTCAATCGAGCTTAGAAAAAATCAGACTCCTCTTAGAGATATACTTGTAAATTTGTCGGTAGAAGAATGTCCTGGCCGAAGGCCACTTCCTAAAATACAGGCTCGCTATTGCATGCCAGGAAAAAATACACATACGGCGGTCATAAAATCGCCGAAGTAATGGGGCAAATGTCTTTAATCAAAACTATATGTATTATGTTAACTGTTGGTGGTGTAATGGTTTAGATGCTAATGTACTGAGTGTGGTGTCCTGAGTTCGAATCTCGGGAGGACCATATGCTTTCATTATTTTATTAAAGTACATTGAGATTTGTAATTGATTTAGTGTTGGGAACGGGGTGTTACTTAAACTGAAATAGTGGAAATGCTAATTTTATAAAAGTAATTTAGATCTTGTCTATATATTTTTTCACAATCTCGTAATGAATGTACAGTATATACCGAGGCACATACCCCATTGCTGTGGGTGGCCGACACGAGACTGAAGATAATCCACATTTAAAGTTCCTATTCTCAGGGTATTGTTTTAAATTCCCTCCAGTTTGTCATTATAATCAGATTTATTGCTACTAAAACAATCTGAGATAGATTGTAGTTTTGTATGATTTATTAAAAGCATATATTTAAGTATTCTATATTTAATTTGGTTGTTCCTCAGTGTTGCCTGGCCGAACAGCCCCAAGTCTCCGAGAAAGGCCAAGGCCATAATAACTCTCCTGCCTACCACAATAAAGCCTGGGTGACCGAAGCCACTCCATTGCAGGGAGCTGAGGAGGGTGCGGAAACTTCCGGGAAACCAAAGCTCCACCTAGTGCCCTGTGCCCCTCAGCAATGAGGAGAAAAAGTTGGTTAGTTGATATAACTTTCTATTTTATCTATATACTCGGGCACAGACTCCATATAGCTGGGGGTGGCAGACTAGAAAAGTTATAATTTTGTATATGCTACTTTAAAATGTTAATGTTAGATTTTAATTGAATTACAAATGCAAAATATATATTTTGTTTATTGACCAACCTTGACGGAACTCATTTCCTTAACAGGTGGTGCGGCCTACACTAACCAATCCGCACTGATGGTCCCCTCCCCTGCTGCCATCTCGGATGGATCTCTTTAGGGAGTCAAAAGAACGCAGTACTTTTTTGTATATACAAAAATGAAATTTTTGTTTATAGTTAAATTTGTGTTAGGCGATCTGCCAAAACAATGCTATTTGATAATTTTCTTTTAGTCTGTCATACTCATTCTTCAAACACAATTGCTCCAGTTTGACACCCTGATCTCTTCTCACCCTGGTTCCTTCGGGGGCCGAGCGGCTTTGGTCTACCGGATATGGGGCCGAGCATCTGGAGCGGCTTTGGTTTACCGGACTTGGACTGTTTGGGGAACTAAAACAATCGGACTACACTCCTTCATCAAAGATAAGTAGACCTTTAGTATGGTGGCGCTAATAATTAATGTCCCAGCTGTCATAAAGTTTGGCTTGCTCTCTGCTGTATTAATGTTATGTCCTTCGAGAGTGTTATGCATTTGTTAATCTAAAGTATATATTTTAGTTTCAAGACTTCAATCGAGCTTAGAAAAAATCAGACCCCTCTTAGAGATATACTTGTACATTTTTCGGTAGAAGAATGTCCTGGCCGAAGGCCACTTCCTAAAATACAGGCTCGCTATTGCATGCCAGGAAAAGATACACGTACGGAAGTCATAAAATCGCCGAAGTAATGGGGCAAATGTCGTTAATCAAAACTATGTATGTATTTATGTTAAATGTTGGTGTAATGGTTTAGATGCTTATGTTCTGGGTGTGGTGTCCCGAGTTAGAATCCCGGGAGGACCATATGCTTTCATTATTTTATTAAAGTACATTGGGGTTTGTAATGAATGTTAAGAACGGGGCGTTACTTCTACCTAAATGGTACGGAAAGTCTTTAAATTGATACAAAAATTGGGGTAAAACTTCTTAAATTAAAAAAAATTATATTTTAAGTTTCAAGTTTAAAGTTTTCAAAGTTTAATTTCTGATTAATTTAAATTAAGTTTTCCACTTAAATTTTTAGTTTAGATATAATTTAATTTTAAAGAGTTGGTTATATAAGTTTGAACAGTAACTAGAGTTTGTTTGAAAGTCTTAATTTTAAATTACTAAATTAATAGGAAACTTTTCAATCTAAAATTAAATGGGGCAAAACCAAAGTGAGAAATGGGTATAGGAATAGGATACTTTTAACTATTGTGCCGCTACTGGCAATTTTCTTTTAGCTCTTGCGATTTTCTTTATGCCAATATATCAATTTAGATTGATATTCAGATCAAATAGACTAGCCTTGATGGTGTAATGGTTAGTGTTTAAAATCTATGTGGTAACCCAGGTTCGAATCCCGGTGGATCACATGCTTGCTTTCATTAATTTCATTGGGAGGTTTGGTTTTAGAGTGAAAAAAATAAAAATGGAATATATAAATAAATTTTAATATATATAGCCGATTTTGATAAAACATTATTCTAAATTAGATTATTATTTATAAATTATTTTACTCAAGCGTTGTTTCCACATAGCGGTTTTGATTAGTTTTGTCTTTTTACTGTGTTCGTATAAGTTTTAGTTTGTTTATTTTGCAAGTTTTAACATGATAATTAATGAATTTGCATAAACTCTAAAGCGCTCTCGAGTAGCTATGTCTTCTAATTATTAGATAAATTTATTAGGCTGCCATCAATTCCAACCTCGGTCAGTTTAATCCCAGCTCCTAACCTAATACAAAGTAACATACCTAAGCTAACTAATCTTCTATCTTCTTTAGTCTATCCCATCTAATCTATATTACGGTATCTAATCTGTTTCTAATCTAACTTACGGGATCTAATCTAACTTAGGGTACCTAATCTAACTTCTAACATCTATTCTAACTTCTAACCTAACATCTATTCTAACCTATCTAATGTAACTAGTGTACAGTCAAAATAAATGGTTAATGTAAAGGATAGCTCATAAACTTTAATCAGTTTTCCTTGCCAGAGAAATTTCAAATAGCTTCGGACTAGTACAATTTTGATAGCTTATATTGCAATATAAAGTTAATGCCTATTTTAAAGTTTATCAATCTGTCTTTAGAATACTATTTTATTTATAGGAATTAATTTGCTAATGAGTTCTTTCCAAAGGTGATTTTTATGAAGTTCTTTAGTCTTGATAACGTAATGTATAAATGCGCGGAATTTCGGTGAGGGTATCCTTGGTTCGAGTCCTTGGAGTGCCACACTTATTTGATTTCATTGAGTTTAGAAGTAAAGTTGGTTGGATGAAAAAAATATTAATTCATAATTATTAGTGTTCTCTTTTTGCATATTTTGAAAGTTTTAAAATATATTTTTCACAATTTATGGCTACTAAACAGATTATTTTGGCTGTACCAACTGTTCTTCACTAATCTTGGGCGGAGTTGACCGAAATTGAAATTGATACAGCTCGTCTTTATCATAAATGGAGTTTTATAGTTTGTTCAAAGGTATCCTAGTCTGCCCACGTTTATGATTCAATAGTTTCTTTAAGAATTTGATTTAGCTAAAGGCCTCGCATGTGAAGATCATGAAAATAGTATTAAATAAGGGATTTTGCTAAAGCGTTTTTTCCGCATAGCGATTTTGATCAGTTCTTTTGCCTTTATATGGTCTTTGTTAAAGTTTTAGTTAATTTTGAAAGTTTTACAAATTAATAACTCACTCATTCAGATGTATTTTTTAATTTGTACTAGTAGATTTAAAGGTTATTTAATTTGTTTTAATTAATATACATTACTTTAAATTTGTGGGGGAGATTTGAACTTCGAAGTTATAAATGCAGTTTTATTTGTTCTTTTATTTATATATTATTTTACTTAAGGGTTTTTGCACATAGCGATTTTGATTAGTTATTTTTTCCCTTTACCGAGCGATTTTGATTAGTTATTTTTTCTCTTTACCGAGCGATTTTGATTAGTTATTTTGTCTTTTTACAGTGTTCATATACGTTTTGGCTTGTTTATTTTGCAAGTTTTAAATTATAATTGCTAAATAATTATTTCCACATTGTGATTTTGATAAGTTTTCTTGTATTTATATTGTCATCCCTGTTTTAGTTATATATTTAGCAAGCTATACATTATTTCATAAATTTTATTTTAGTAAGTGTGGTTTCCAGTTATTTTGATAAGTTAATTTGCCTTTATATTGTCTTTGTCCCAGTTTTGGTTATATATTTAGAAAGTTAAATTATAATGGACACTAACTTAAAATTTCTTTGTCAACAGATTGACTTACACTAACCAGCTGCCTTGTGTGGGCCAATCGGATTTCTGCTAGTGTTGTTTTCTAATTCACCATAAAAGATAAGTCATCCTACAGTATTAGTTTAGTTCCCTTAACCCACTGAGCCCCAGCTAGTTATTAATAAATGTACCACCAGGGACCAGCAAGTTTTGAAAAAAAAAAAAATCTATAAACTATAGCGACTGGGTTAGGAAAAACCACAAAACAACTGGTCAAAAAGGGGTCCTACGGAGCCCCGAAAGTCTATTTTACAAGAGTAAAAAATTTAAGGCAATAACTCTCAAAAACAATGTTTTTGCACGCTCACGCGCATGCTGTTGGACTTTGAGTTTTCAACCATCGGAATGGTTGCGTGGGATACTTAGTTCCCATACAAATCTGAGCCCTCTAGGTGCCATAGGACTAGAGTAATTAACATTGAAGACCCGTAGTCGTCGCTGGGGTTTAGCGTTTCATACATTGCTGATGACACGTTGTCGTCGCTGGGGTTCTGTGGGTTAAGAGTTCGTGTACACTCTAGTGTATACTGCTATAATATCTAGCCCACTCCTAAGAAGTCTTAGACCCCTGAATTATATATACATAAAGCGTTATTTCCATAAAGTGATGTTGATAATATATTTTTTTGTCTTCCCTGTTTTAATATTTTTTTTATATTGTGCTGTCAATCATTTTTAGTTTATATTGTGGCGTCTGTTATAATTTATTTTTATATTTTGCTGTCCCTGTTTTAATCTTTTATATTGTGCCGTCAGTTTTAATTTTATTTATATTGCGCCGTCCCTGTTGTAATTTATTGTTTATTGGGCCGTCCCTGTTTTGGTTTGTTTATTTTAAAAGTATTAAATTATAATGGATACGAACCTAAAAATGTGTTAAACAGATGGCGACTACACTAACCAGCTGGGACTCTGGGATGTTTGGCCAGGCAGCCTAGGGAAGGAGAACTACAACCACCACCACAACAACAAACTCCACCAGCTGGGACATAATCCACCTTAAAAAGTCTTACAGTATTAGTTTCGTTCCCTTAAGGAGGTACTGCTCGTTTGTTTATATGTATATATTTTGTTTCCTCGCTATGTATGTATATATTTTATACATTTTCTTTATGCAAATATAACTAGTTTTTTTGGATATAACTTTCTTCAATATGGTTTTGTAGTGGATATGGCCAAATATAATAAATTTAATATTTCAATTTGTTTTCATCAACTCTACAATTAATTTACATATGAACTTGCCTAACTAATGAAATCAATGAATACATGTGGTACTCAAAGGACTAGATCGTAGTTTCCACATAACAATTTTGATTAGTTATTGTCTTTTTACTGTGTTCGTATAAGTTTTAGTAGTTTTATTTTGAAAGTTTTAAATTATAATCCTGTACTCGCACGGAAATTCCGTACACAAAGCACAAACCGTTAAAGGTTTATGCAAAGTCTAAGATATATTATGCATTCTTGAATACTGCATATAAATATAAACTTCAGAACAGCAGTGAGGATGAACTATGTACAGAGTTCATAGTGGGAGTTGGAGTCCACCAGGGCTGTTTTTCCACATAGCGATTTTGATCAGTTACTTTGCCTTTATATCGTCTTTGTCCCAGTTTTGGTTATATATTTAGAAAGTTAAATTATAATGGACACTAACTTAAAATTTCTTTGTCAACAGATTGTGACTTCCACTAACCAGCTGCCTTGTGTGGGCCAATCGGATTTCTGCTAGTGTTATCTTCTAATTCACCATAAAAGAGAAGTCATCCTACAGTATTAGTTTAGTTCCCTTAACCCACTGAGCCCCAGCTAGTTATTAATAAATGTACCACCAGGGACCAGCAAGTTTTGAAAAAAAAAAAAATTCAGAAACTAGCGAATGGGTTAGGAAAAACCACAAAACAACTCGTCAAAAAGGGGTCCTACGGAGCCCCGAAAGTCTATTTTACAAGAGTAAAAAATTTAAGGCAATAACTCCCAAAAACAATGTTTTTGCACGCTCACGCGTACGCTGTTGGTCTTTGAGTTTTCAACCATCGGAATGGTTGCGTGGGATACTTACAGTTCCCATACAAATCTGAGCCCTCTAGGTGCCATAGGACTAGAGTAATTAACATTGAAGACCCGTTGTCGTCGCTGGGGTTTAGCGTTTCATACATTGCTGATGACACGTTGTCGTCGCTGGGGTTCTGTGGGTTAAGAGTTAGTGTACACTCTAGTGTATACTGCTATGATATCTAGCCCACTCCTAAGAAGTCTTAGACCCCTGAATTATATATACGTAAAGAGTTATTTCCATAAAGTGATATTGATAATATATTTTTTTGTCTTCCCTGTTTTAATATTTTTGTTATATTGTGCTGTCCATCATTTCTAGTTTATATTGTGGCATCTGTTCTAATTTATTTTTATATTTTGCTGTCCCTGTTTTAATCTTTTATATTGTGCCGTCGGTTTTAATTTTATTTATATTGCGCCGTCCCTGTTGTAATTTATTGTTTATTGGGCCGTCCCTGTTTTGGTTTGTTTATTTTAAAAGTATTACATTATAATGGATACTAACCTAAAAATGTGTTCAACAGATGGCGACTACACTAACCAGCTGGGACTCTGGGATGTTTGGCCAGGCAGCCTAGGGAAGGAGAACTACAACCACCACCACAACAACAAACACAACCAGCTGGGACATAATCCACCTTAAAAAGTCTTACAGTATTAGTTTCGTTCCCTTAAGGAGGTACTGCTTGTTTGTTTATATGTATATATTTTGTTTCCTCGCTATGTATGTATATATTTTATACATTTTCTTTATGCAAATATAACTAGTTTTTTTGGATATAACTTTCTTCAATATGGTTTTGTAGTGGATATGGCCAAATATAATCATAAATTTAATATTTCAATTTGTTTTCATCAACTCTACAATTAATTTACATATGAACTTGCCTAACTAATGAAATCCATGAATACATGTGGTACTCAAAGGACTAGATCGTAGTTTCTACATCGCAATTTTGATTAGTTATTGTCTTTTTACTGTTCGTATAAGTTTTAGTTTGTTTATTTTGAAAGTATTAAATTTTAATCCTGTACTCTCACTGAAATTCCGTACACAAAGCACAAACCGTTAAAGATTTATGCACAAGCCTAAGATATATTATGCATTCTTGAATACTGCATATAAATATAAACTTCAGAACAGCAGTGAGGATGAACTATGTACAGAGTTCATAGTGGGAGTTGGAGTCCACCAGGGCTGTTTTTCCACATAGCGATTTTGATCAGTTACTTTGCCTTTATATTGTCTTTGTCCCGGTTTTGGTTTTAAATTTCAATTAAGGGGTTCTGGAAAGTTTTTCCAGTCTAGGGAGAAAATCTGTTTGAAAATGTTAACTATGAAAACTCTAAATACATTTGCAAACAACTTTGCTCATAAAGATATTTTAATTAATTTAGTGGATTGTTTTGGAATTCTTATTTTGATAAAGCGTAGTCTCCACATAGTGAGGTTGATCAGTTCTTATGTCTTTACTGTGTTCGTCCAGGTTTTGGTTTGTTTATTTTGCAAGTTATAAATTACAGGAAGAAGTTTTTTAGTGGAAATGGTCCAAGATAATCATAAATTGGATATGCCTCGCAACGGCAGGGTGAGTGAACGATTTACCGAGTGTACATTAAGAGTTTTAGTCTACGAGGGATGTGTTAAGCCACCTCCTTATGGTTCTGGAGGCACTAGTTTGAAGGGGTTCTGGAAAGTTTTTTCCAGTTTAGGGAGTAAAGTAAAATATAATTTTTGAAAATTTTAATAACTATGGGGTAATATGGGTGGTGTAATGGCTTATGATCTGGTTGTGGTGTCCCAAGTTCGAATCTCGGGAGGATCATGTGCTTTAGTTAATTTATTAAAGTGCATTGGGGTTTTTAATGGAGGATTAATGTTGATAACGGAGTGTTCCCTAATACTTGTATAGGTAGCAATATTCACCTTATAGGACACTTACTACATTGGCTCGGATTTTTGTGTTCTTTTACTTAAGCGTTGTTTCCACATAGCGATTTTGATTAGTTTTGTCTTTTTACGGTGTTCGTGTTGGTTGGTTTATTTTGAAAGTTATAAATTATAATTAATATTTTTTCACAAACTTCACTTCTAAACCTAGGATACTCACCCCGAAATACTGACTTTAAAAATCCGCGCCAACCATTGAAGACTAATCTAGTACCTTGTAAATCTGAGAAAACACTAACCCTAGTATGTGGCATTAGTAACTAGTCAGTTTCTTTTCAAATGACTAAATTGCAAAGTTACCATAAAGAATTTATAGTTTTATTTAAATATATTTTGCTGAAGTGTGGTTTCCACATAGCAATTGTTATTAGTTCTTTTCTTTGTTTTTTCCTAGTTTTCCTAGTTAGGACTTTCCAAACTTGACTACTTCCTTTAACGTGACGATAGTGCGTTGTTATGTGAGATTAGTTTGCTTGGGAAACTGATTAACTTGCTCATGTAGTAATGTACACCATATGTGGTGGATTGTGTTCTTTTATTTAATAATTTTCATTTTAGTAAGCGTAGTTTCCACATAGCGATTTTGATAATTTAATTTGACTTTATATTGTCCTTGTCCCAATTTTGGTTTGTTTAGTTTGCAAGTTTTACATTTTAATTTCGTTAAAAAATATTTTCTTCATATTGTCTTGTCCTAGTTTGTTTATTTTGCAAATTTAAAACTAACTTAGATTTAGTGAAAGTGGTGGTAATTATATAAAGTTTGTCTAAATGTGAAGAGATGGTTTCATATTTTTCCATAAAGTACAGAACAGATATACAAATTTATCGGCTGTAAAGAAACTGTATAGTACGTGGGATAAAAGACTAACCCTTCCCTAACTGGTGTTAAGTGGGTCTAGTACAAATAAATGGGAATGTAGATGAACCTTAACCTAACTTAACCTAGACCTGGTGTAAACAACTTAACCTGGACCTGATTTAGATGGACAACCTAACTTAGTGTAGATAAAAAACTAACTTAACTTAGACCTGATTTAGATTGACAACTTAACTAAACCTAACCTAGCTTAGACCTGGTAAAAGACCAACTCTTAACTTCCATAAAGTATGTGTCCTATGATGTGAAAATTGCTACCTTTTACTGTGTTGGTGGTGTAATGGTTTAGGTGCTTGTGTTCTGGGTGTGGTGTCCCGAGTTTGAATCTTGGGAGGACCATATGCTTTCATTAGTATATTAAAGTACATTGGGGTTTGTAAATGATTAATGTTAAGAACGGGGCATTACTCTTATATGTAGCGTTTTATTAGTTATTTTGCCTTTTTACTGTGTATAAGTTTTAGTTTGATTATTTTGAAAGTTTTAAATTATAACTTATATATTGTCTTTTTGTCCCTGTTTTAGTTTGTTTATTTTTTCAGTTAACCTTTATAATATCGGTAACATATCTCCCTCGTGAATGAAACTTATTGGTAGATCGTATACAATGTGGCTAATCGATTATGGTCGGTAAAAATTAGTTTAATAAAACCCGGACCTAACTGAATGTTTCGGGTAAGCTTTATATTTGGAGTATGTATTCTAGGTCAAAATTGTTGTCTTGATAGCCTAGTGCACGGAATTTTGGCGAGTATTCTAGGTTAGTCCTTGGAGTACCACATATATTAATAATTTTCATTGATTTCACTAGTTAGGTTTAATTGGTGGGTTGGTGAAAACTATAATTTAGTCTTTAATCCTTTGCTAGACTGCATATATAATTGGGTAAACTAATCTTTCGAAAGCCTTGACTGAAATTTATTTCTTGCTCAACAGGTTTCGCTTTTAGTGAAAGAAAAACTGAAACCAGAAAAAGTTGCAGTTCACGCCTCAACCCTACGCTGGCTGGACCGACCTTTGGATTCCACCTCTGCTCTCACCATTGACCATCTCTGCTAGGAGTCTGCTCGACGCGCTATACTCAGTTCACATTAACTCGGCACTCCTAAGTTTCAGTTGCTCCCAATACATACATACATACACACATACATGCATAATAGTTTAAAGACCGCTTCATCCAGAGCGTAGTTTCTTTTTACTGTAGTACAATATAATCCACAACACAGCTCCATCAGGTCCTTGGAGTCGGATCTTACATTAAATCATTTTATTTTACTAAAGCTTTTTTTTTACATGGCGATTTTGATTAGTTCTTTTGCATTTTTATTGTCTTTGTCAACATTTTTGGTTTGTTATTTTAAGTTTTACAATTTTATAGCGCTAACAGTGAATCAGCAAGACGCTACAAAGTCCCCCTGAAGCACTTGCACCTGGCAAATTCGCACCACACCAAATTATGTAATCTTTGCTTAAGCGTTTTTTCCACAGCGATTTCAATAAGTTCTCTAGTCTTTATATTGTCGTCCCAGTTTAGTTTTATTTTGAAAGTTTTACAGAATATTCACTAAAGCCCTCTACATTTAATTGCCAGAACTTAGTCTTCCATTTTATGAGACTTACACCTCCCTATTTCTTAGTAAATCTAGCCTGTTCACACTGGCTGACATCCGCTAGCGCTCTTAGTTTTGAGAGGCCCTCATCACTTACTGTCCATGTTGAAATTCCACAAGTATGTGTAGGAAACTAACCGTTCCTCGGAGACTATCCCTTCTTCCCCTTGGTTTACAATGTTCTCAAAGCATCCTTCTCTCGCAGTTTAATCTTTCCATGTTACCTTATTCTCTAAACACCGCTCCCAAATAGTTGTAAAGTTTCTTAATCTTCCCTAATTTCTGGGTATGTTTGGCATTCTTGATTATATTTAGTCAGTTTATAGTTCCAAGAGTTACCTTAAACCCTATTGTCTTAAATTTCTTAACGTTGACCTTTAAATCAGTGAACACTTTATGAATTTTCCACATGCTACACAAACCGAACTGTAAAAATATTTCCATTCCCTCCGATTTCAGTCTTACCTATGCCCTTTCATTTTACATTACTCAAGTCAGGATTATATGAAATTGCCACTCACTCCTTCCATGTTAAAGTGAACAGAGTACAGTATAGACATGTCAACGTTTTGAGTAATATTTATGCTAAAACAATATGCCGCTTAGTGTACACTAGTATTGTTACCAGAAATTTTTAAAAGGAGAGAGTTTGAGTTTGTATATAGTCGGTAACATTTTGATATCTGTAGTAGAGCCCCCCATTAGACAAAGTAATTATCTGGCTTTGAGTTCACATGATTACTGTTGGTGAATCATGTGTAGATCTATCTATGTATATACTCAGGCACATACCCCATAGCTAGGGGTGGCCGACTCGAGACAGAGCCTAACTTAGATAACTTAGTAAATTTAGAATTGTTGGTTAAAATGATAACTTGGGCATTTGAAATTAATTTTGTTTTAAATTCAAAGTTTCATATCTATGTAAACTAAGTTTAATAGGATTAAGCGCTTCAGTTCTGGTCACTGTTTTATATAGTAGAATATTAATTTATATAAAGTGTTTGAACCAGTTATAATATGTTAATAAATTATAGAAGGGTAATTGTATTATATTAAACCTAGTATTTGGTACCATGTATAAAATTAAGTTTGAGTAAAGGTGGTGGTACTTGTTAACAGGAAATACAAATTTAGTAAATCATAATTTAAAACTTTCAAAATAAACTTTAACATTATGTTGTCAGTGACCAAGTTGTGAAAGTTTAGTGCTATTATCTTTATTGATTAATTTATGCAAACGGAACCTTAGTGAAAAATATCTGACTAAGGATTTTAATTCAGTTTGTTTATAATCGGTAACTTCTGGAGAGATTGATCATTGGGTGGGAATAGACTTGGAAGGAAATAAAGGATTTTAATTCAGTTTGTTTATAATCGGTTAACTTCTGGAAAGGTTGATGATTGGGTGGGAATAGACATAAAATAAACTTAACAAATACTTGAAAGATTAGAAATACAAAGTTTAAACCAGATTTAAGAATTAGACCGTAAAGAAATCTAGTAATTAAATCAAATTTTATGCATTGATTAAAGACTATTGCAGAGTAATTAAAATCTAACTTATATATATATATATATATATATATATATATATATATATATATATATATATATATATACCTATACTTTATTTAGAGTGAACATTTTATTTGCAAATTCAGAAATTTATTCTTGTATATTCATTAACTTCCAAATAAGCCTAATTAATGTAATGCAGAAGTCCTAGAGTGTGCTTAAGCTGTCAAAAAGTTCGGTTTGTATAAATATACAGTTTACTTAGCATTTTTTGTACCTCTTATAAATTTGTAGACTACATTAAAATGCCTTGACATCGTAAAGTAAATAGTTTGAAAATATGTATAGGTATGACCAGTAATTGTATCTTTTGCTAACACTGTATTTCAAAAAGTTTCTGGGTACAATAAGGTGTACACTACCCGACCTAACAGTCCTGACCCAATATGAAGTTTCCAACAGCTATACCAACTTCTGAAATTTAAATGTTGGGTAAAGGAATATTCTAATTTAAATCACTTGAGGATAGGTTAGCAAATTTAGCCTTTTAAGCTCCAGATTGTACAGTAATGATCAGGAATATTTTATTATAATGTAGAACTTTCAAAATAAACTACTAAATTTAGACTAACACAGTAAAAAGCACTTATCAAAATTGCAATGTGGAAAAACTTTGGCAAAAGATAAAGAAAGCGGCCCATAAGCAGAGTCTAGTCTCTCTAGTGCCATGATCCCCGAAGGGGTGGCCATGATTGAATTGCACCCAGTTAGCAGATGCCCCTCTGTCTTCGTGGTGCAATGCAGGAGTGTTGATTTTCGGTGTGGGCATCCTAGGTTCGAATCCCCGAACTGCCACATGTGTTTGATAATTTCATTAATAGAGTTTAGGAGTAACGTTGGTTAGTAGAGGGAACATAATAAATATAGAATGGGTGATGATCCAGTAACATTTGACAATTTTAAAAGCTAAGTTTTTTCCAGTTAATAGATTAAAAGAAATTACTTAAAACTAAGCGCTGCGAGGGAGCTTGAAGCATGGTCAAAATTGATTGAATTCATTAGCACTAAAATTTGCTTAAATTTATTTAATCTTTTGGATTTTTTAATTAAACTAATAAGCTTAGTTGATTTGATAAATTTGCATATTTTTTTTTAATCCCTACAGTAGATAAAGCTAGCAATAACTAGCTTCATATGAAAGAAATTTTATCTAGAAAACATGAAAAAAAAACTAGGCAGTAAAGGTTATAAATTTCATAAATATTTGTGGCAAATTTAAAAAATTCAGGATAATTTAATGGTTTACTTAATGAACATACTAATAAGAATATAAACTTTGATATTAAACTTTCTGATTAGAATAAATGCATTGCTAAATTATAAAAGTTACCCAAATTTCATTAAAGACTTTATAAACATCGCTTTATTGCCGGAGCAAAATTTGCTACCACTAAAACTTTATCAGAACAGGTCGTACATTGCTTAAAATACATAGAAAGTACTAAACGATATTATTGATGCCATCAAGAATAGAACTGGCATTAACTATTAGTGTTGACAATTCGGTAGAAGTTATTGATAAACTTAATACCATGCAGAAAGTTACCTCGGTACATATTAAAATGTAAAACTTGCAAACTAAACAAACCAAAATTGGGACAAGGACAACATAGTCAAATTAAATTATCAAAATCGCTATGTGGAAACTACGCTTACTCCAACTTTTAAACTTTGTATGCCAATTTGCCTTTAAGATTTAGTATTTTCAGAAATTTGCTTTATTATAGATTTGCATTTTGACAGGTTTGTTAGTCGTAATCGTTGCATAAATGTTAATTCATATTTTAATAAAGTCCCTTAGCTTTGATCCCACTAGTTCAGTATATTATGATAGAACTAAAATTAAAGATGGCTTTAAATTCCTCCTTAATCTTAAAGATGCCCTTAAATTCCTCCTTTTCAATACTAAAGTTCGATTCGGGCCCTACATTTATAAATTTTAGGAATTCAGGCTTTTTCTTGCTTGCGATCTTTAGAATTTAATTTTATGAAAAACTTAGTTGACAGTAGCAATAAATTTGTTTTGTTTTACTCTAGCAGTTTATCATAGTCCATATCATAATTTTGCTTCCAAAAAGTGTCTTAGGATTCAGGGCCATAACTATTATGATCTATAACCATCCAAATCTGCTCCCCCCAATACATGCACACACATATATATAGCGTATAGATAGACATCACAGATATAGACAATAGATATGAGGAAGTTACTAGTCTCCACCATAAGAACACTAATGTACTGGACTCTGTAGCTGTTGAGAATGTTCATATCTTGTCTGACCTGTAGTGGGTTGATACATTTTGTATAATTAATAAAGATTATAGTTGTTTACATGCTTTATTTCTTTTAAGTAATTATAATGTCTATATACTCGGGCCCAATTATAATTTAAAACTTGCAAAACAAACTAAACTAAAACTGGGACAATTCCTATGCCTTTTATTTATATATTAGTAAAGTACTGTACTGTAGTGTATTAATATATTCATAACGTAATGTAATGTAAAGAAATATTTGCGAGGAAGCTAGAAGCATGGTCAATGGTATTCGAAATAATTCATTTTTTTTTTTAATCTTCTGATTTTTAAAATTTGCTTAGTCTACTTCATAAATTTAAAAATTTGTAATCACTACTAGATAAAGCCAACTATAATTATAGCTTCACATGTAATCAATTATATTTAGAAAACTTAAAAGAAATAGGCATTAGAGGTAACTACATAAAAATTGTCAGTTTATGAAATTTAAAATTTAGTTATTGATAACTTGCAGTCACGTTGGCGTTTGCGGTAATGA
>CM064553.1:9723836-9858434 GCA_032716605.1 Paralithodes platypus
AGGGGGGGGGTGGGGGGGATTTTTTTTTTTTTTTTTACTCCCGCGTTCATACGTTGGGGGGGGGGTTGATTTTTGTTTCTCTTTTAACAATCCGGCCCTCATCCATAAGGGGGGGGGATGATTTTTTTTTTTTTTTTTTTTTAACACCCACCCTCATACATGAGGGGGGGGGGGGGGGGGGGAGATTTTTTTTTTTTTTTTCTCACCCTCATACATTAGAGGGGGGTGGGGGGGATCTCCACTTTCATATATTTACCCCATACCCTAGGGCGGGGGGGGGGGGGGGAGACCTCTCCTCCACTTTCATATATTTACCCCATACCCCAAGAGAGTGGGGGGGGGGGTTAGACCCTCTCCACTTTCATGTATTTACCAGAGTGGGGGGGGGGGGGGGGGATCTCCACCTCCATATATTTAACCCATACCTCAGGGGGGGGGGAACATATGCATGAATAGGGTTACTAAAAAACACTTTCCAGGTCCATATATTTATTAATTAGCGATACATTTTTAAGTTATTTTTCCCCCATGGAATATATTGCTAGCATTAACAAATATTACATTACTTTATATTGTATTTTTGTTTTAAAGTTTTACAATATATAGGTACTTTTTACCTACATACCCACCAGGTGGAGTACATGTGCCCAAAACATGCGGTCATTGTAAATTTATTGACCGTGTGAAGTTCAATGTATACCCTTCGACAAAGATCAATACAAAACAAATTATTTTCCTCAATTTACAGTTTTGATTATTAATAAGGCCATCAAAACATTTATCATAAATTCATATAAGTTTTCATTTATTTAGAAGTTAATTAATAAATTTAAATTAATTTAAACAATTGTATAAGTTTGGTCTATACTGTGACGTACCTGTTTTGGTATATTTTGCAAGTTATAAAATCAATAAGCAGGTCATACGAGAAACTTAAAAATGCTGGGTAAAAATTCATATAAAATTTAAGTCGCATAAATTAAATATTGTTAAGGTCAATTATTGTAACTCTTTACTTGTACCAAGAGTCCAAGTCTTCTAGTTTGGTGAAAGTTTTACAAATCTTAGTGTGCAGAATTTCGATGCGAGTATCCTAGGTTTAAGTCCTTGGAGAACCAAATTTTTTGGGAAGTCGGGGATGGAATTTCGATAAATAGAGAGTAGGGGAAAGGCAAAGATCTCCATGGGAATGGAGACCGGTAGAAATAAACAGTAGATGAAAGACCGATAAACAGAAATATTAAAATAGGCAAAGGTAAAATGCGGAGATATGGGAGAGAATAAGCTGTTGACATGATGCAGAAGTTATGTAAATTAGCATGGGAAAAAGGAAAGCAGTGATAGTACCCCTGTACAAAGGGAAGGGTAGTAAAGAGTGAAAGTTATAGGGGAATTAGCTTACTTAGCATACCTGCAAAGGTATACGCAACAGACTTCAGAAGATATGACAAAATAGGCATGAAAGGGCAGGGCTGCATTGACCAGATAGCCTCAATGCGCATTCAATTATTTAGAAAAGGCCTATGACAAAGTAGATTGGGAGGGTCTGTGGGATGTGTCAACAGCATATGGTGTGGGACAAAAGTTGCTAATGGCAATAAAAAAAATCTATAGGAATGCAATGGCAAATGTGAAGGTAGGAGATAAGTTAAGCGAGAGTTTTGATGTCAATGTAGAAGTAAGGCAGGGATGAGTCGTCACCATGTTCAATATGCACATGGAGTGATTTGAGAATGTAGAGCGCGATTAATGGGTATAGGCGCTAGGCTGGAATCAGAGTGAAGAGTGAAAGATCTTAAAATGTTTATATGCTGACTATGCAGTTCTGTTGCCGGAAAATGTGGAAGAACTTCAGAGAGTGGTCAGACTTAGACAGAATGCAAAAAGATAGAGGTCAATGCAAGGTAATGGTGTTTGAGAGAAGAATGCACGAACCCATAGATATTTACGCAAACTAAAAAATTAAAGAACATTAAGAAAGAACATTAGAATAGTTGCAAAATAATGAGAAATTAGTTATTGGAAGAGATTGAAAGTTTCAAGTACTGTACTAGGGAGCTGTACTATGGAAATACAGTATGGTAAAATGTTCAGAGAATGAATGAAGACAGAATGCCAAGAAAGATAGGAGTGTGGGTGGAGCAGCTAGTAGTGTTAGACCACCTTTGGTATGGGAAAAGAAAGTGGAAAAATACATCGAGGAAAAACTTCCACGTAGTGGAAGGGGCATTGTGGTACAGGCAAAGGAAGAATGTCTTGACAAAGTAGCCGGAGACATTTATGTCATGGCCATCCTTTAGCAGGATTTTTCCAGGGAGGAAAAACAAAAATTGTTTATGAGAAAGTATGAAAAACCAAAATATCCAGTATAACTGGAAAGGAGTGAAATCGAAGCTACACAAAAGGTAAAAGAAAATTGCAAATATGAATATTTAAGACAACTAGAATTAAAAATAGACAAGCAGTTGAACAAGAAATGTCAGGTAGGGGTGGACCTAGAATGAAGGGTGCTCGGGTACTCCAGTTCGATCTCTATAAGAGGCAGCCTTCGACAGGGCCACCTGGAAAGCCGCAATTTATGACTAACCACATTTTCTGTGGTCAAAACGGTCTTTAAACTTTTATGTATGTATGTATGTATGTATGTATGTATGGAGGAATTAACCTTTGAAAATTATAGAAATATTTGTATGACTAGGACAAGAATGGTCGAAGTAAAAGAAAACTTAAAAATGTGAACCTAACTTATTGTGCGATGTCAACAGGAAAATTCATATAAAAGGGGGGGGGGGGATGATACAACAAATTATGGATGAAAATAAGACCCTTAACATAGGATTGAAAATTTAAATAAAACAAACACCAATCATCTTATTCAACCACAACAGTGAAAAAACAGTTAAATAATACATCACTAGAAAAATCAAGCGAAGGATAGGCATGGATGCAATTTTTTTGGTTTTATTTATTTTGCAAGCTTTACAATTTTAAACTGCTCCAGTATGAAATGCAAGCTATTCTATTCTATATTATTATACTCCGGTACAATCCCCACTTTTCCTATTTTTTCTTTCTCTTTTTTTTTTTTGGGGGGGGGGGCAGACTCTAGACAGAGCCAGAATAGGCATAACATTACAAAACAATGAACACAACAAAAATACAAACACCTAGGCAAGCTACCAGTCACTAAAAATGAAAGTATACAACCAATGAGTCTTCCATATACTTATTAATGGATCTGAAACTTTGAGTATAACAAAGTGTAAAACTTAAACTTGGGAGTACCCAAAAAGGAATGGAGAGGATAAGGTTAGGCAGAACTTTGAGATCAGAAGATAAAAAAGCAAGATATTCGAAGTACCATTATAATTTAATACTTAAAATAAACAAACTAAAACTTGGACGAAAACGCTAAAAAGACAAAAATAATAACTAATAAGTAACACCCTTTTCTTAACATTAATATTCAATTACAAACCCCAATGTACTTTAATAAACTAATAAAAACATATGGTCCTCCCGGGATTCGAACTCGGAACACCACACCCATAACATAAGCATCTAAACCATTACACCACCAACAGTTATAGCAGATTGACTAGAGCAACAGAATGGAAACCTAGAAATCAATTAAAATGTAAAACTTGCAAGCCAAAACTGGGACAAAGATGATATAAAGGCAAAATAACTAATCAAAATCGCTATTTGGAAACGCTTACTAAAATAAAATTTATGAAATAAAACCCCAAATAAAGATAACCAAATATCGGCAAGGAAGTGAATTTGATTAAGGAAGGACATAATGTGGTCTAAGGAAATAATTAACACCCCGTTCTTAACATTAATCATCAATTACAAACCCCAATGTACTTGAATGTGCTAATGAATTAAAATGTAAAACTTGCAAACTTAAACCAAAACTGGGACAGACAATATAAAGGCAAAATAACTAATCAAAATCTGTTCTAACAAAAGCATATGGTCCTCCCGGGATTCGAACTCAGGACACCACACCAAGAACATAAGTATCTAATCCATTACACCACCAAAACAAATTCCAAAAGAATATCGGCAAGACTAGGGCAGCGAAGGAAAGATTTCAATGGACAGAAATGTGAAAGAGCTAGTCAACAAGGAAAAGGTGAGAGACAACGCTGAACGGCAGGAACAAATTAGAATGTAAAACTTTCAAAATAAACAAACCAAAACTGGGACGATAAGATATAAGCAAAAGAACTAATCAAAATAAACAAACCAAACTGGGACGATACAAGATAAAAGCAAAAGAACTAATCAAAACCGCTATAATGTAAAACTTTCAAAATAAACAAACCAAAACTGGGACGATACAAGATAAAAGCAAAACTAATCAAAACTGCTATAATTTAAAACTTTCAAAATAAACAAACCAAAACTGGGACGATACTAGATAAAAGCAAAACTAATCAAAACCGCTATAATGTAAAACTTTCAAAATAAACAAACCAAAACTGGGACGATACAAGATAAAAGCAAAACTAATCAAAACCGCTATAATGTAAAACTTTCAAAATAAACAAACCAAAACTGGGACGATACAAGATAAAAGCAAAACTAATCAAAACCGCTATAATGTAAAACTTTCAAAATAAACAAACCAAAACTGGGACGATATTAGATAAAAGCAAAAGAACTAATCTAAACCGCTATAATGTAAAACTTTCAAAATAAACAAACCAAAACTGGGACGATACAAGATAAAAGCAAAACTAATCAAAACCGCTATAATGTAACTTTCAAAATGAACAAACCAAAACTGGGACGATACAAGATAAAAGCAAAACTAATCAAAACCGCTATAATGTAAAACTTTCAAAATAAACAAACCAAAACTCGGACGATACAAGATAAAAGCAAAACTAATCAAAACCGCTATAATGTAAGACTTTCAAAATAAACAAACCAAAACTGGGACGATACTAGATAAAAGCAAAACTGCCAATACCTAAATATTTAATTTAAAGTTACCTTCCAATCAAATAAGCTTATAATAAAATATAAGTTTTAAAATTCCCATGAAATAAGTATGAGACCTGCCAGTAATTATAATCAGATTTAATTTTATTTTATTTGGCTAAAAAAGTAATGCAGACGATCTGCTTATATTCATATTTATTCACAAACTCCTCTATCAACTTATGGAGTAATTAGAATTTGATTCATTAGGATGTAAAACTTGCAAAATAAACAAACCAAAACTTGAAAGATAAACGCAAACTAATCAAAATTGCTGTGTAAATCGATCTACATTATATACAGTACATACTCAGGCCCCATCCTCACTATAATTATAATCTAAATAATGCTTAAAATAATCAGGAATATATAATGAAGGCATACAAAATAATTATATATTTGTACAAACAACTTTAAACAATAGTCTCATTTCTGCAGGTTTATAACATAAGCCGATTAGGATCAGTTTAATACCTATACCTTTGTATTATTTTAAAATGTAAAACTTGCAAACTAAACAAACCAAAATTGGGACAAGGACAATATAAAGTCAAATTAAATTATCAAAATAGCTATGTGGAAACAACTATCTAAAGACTACATTCAATAATGCAACCATTAAAATTAATGCCAAAAAGAATCTACTAAATTGAGAAGTTCGTCCAATTATTAATACTTTATAATTTAAAACTTGCAAAATAAACAAACCAAAACTTGGGATAACGGTAAAAAGACTAAAAAACTTTATCAAAATAACTAGTGGAAAAAATGGCGGGTGCCCAACCCTGAAAAGGGTTGAAATAGGGGAGCTATCCCCCCACCAAAGGCGGCTTTCTAGGGCCTTTCCTAGCTGATGCTGAGAGGATTGGGTTCTAGTCATGTGGTGGTGGGCTGGTCTATCAGAGTGAGAGCTGAGCAATCTCTGCCATGCCCATAGCTTGCTCTGCCTGTTCCTTTTGCTTATATATTTTCTAGATCTCAAGTGACGACGTCTCTAACGTGGATTGACCTCCCAATCTACCAAGATTGGAAGCCAAAGCGTCACATTTTTCCCTTGCCCCTCAACTTTCTCTTCGTAGTTGCTGAGGGACACAGGGCCCTGGGTGGGGCTTTGGTTTCCCGGGCGTTTCCGCACCCTCCTCAGCTCCCCGCCATGGAGTGGCTTCGGTCACCCAGGCTTTATTGTGGTCGGCGGGGAGGGTTCTGTGGGGGCGCTCGGTTATGGCCTTGGCCTTGCTCAGGGCCTTGGGGCTGTTCGGCCAGGCAGCTTGGGGAAGAACAACAACAACAACTAGTGGAAAAAATGCTCAAGCAAAATAATTTATAAATAAAAGAACAGTTTTGTGCTATTGAAAATTCTAAAAGTAATAGAAATTAATGAACTACTATAATTATGCACAACACTTAACCAGAGGCCTTTACTGGTGTAAAATGAATTATGGAAAACTTTCAAAATAAACAAACCAAAACTTAGACGAACAGTAAAAAGACAAAACTTATCAAAATCGCTGTGGAAACGCTTAAACAAAATAATGTCTTCAAGAAAGCGAGTTTATAACAAAATAGGACTGCGAAATTTAATTTGAAGAACCATTATTGGAACCCATAAAAATCTAGGAATAATAGACTACCAGGAATTACATCTAAAATTAAAATTAAAAAAAAAAATACTTTAATTTGACAGAAGCATTTTGATTTAAAGCTATACAGGTATATGAACACATTTTAGACTTATTGAAGGCATAAAGATAATTAAATTGTATTTAACGGCAACCTCTGACTTCTTAAATGGCGAATAGACTTTAGACCTATACTTTTACATAATTTAAAACTTGCAAAATAAACTAACCAAAACTTATATGAACAGTAAAAAGACAATAACTAATAAAAATAGCTATGGAAACAAAGCTTAAGTAAAATAATAATTTATAAATAAAAGCTGGCAAGTGTTTACAAATTCTAGACTGAAGGCATTAGAAAATAGTCTAAATTATTCAATTTGTACAAACTACTTTAAACAATAGTATAAAGACCTCTTTCTGCAATACCACATTTATTTTTCAACCTTCTAATTATATTTTGGGTACATATTTAACTATTGCTTTGGGATTATATAATATTTATGATCTTCCATTACTATATTACATTCTTATTCTTTTAACTGGGCTAAACCTGATTTACATTACTCAAACTTTTTAACCAAAATTCCTTCCAATGAATTTTCTTAGCAGATAAACTTATGTTATAAACCAACCAGAATTAAGTCATGATATAAAACTTGCAAAATAAACAAACCAAAACTGGTAAAAGATAAAAGCAACTTATAAACTTATGAAGTTAATAATACTGACATTCCACAACTTGGTCACTGCCGAAGCATATTCATATATACATTAAAAACTTTGATTCCTTAAAAGTTTATTTTATGCACGGTACACAAGGTTGATTATAATACAATACAATAACATTTAGAATTTATTGAACACTAATAATCCTAGAAAGATATATATAATTATTTTGAAACGGCAATATTAATCATAAAAAAATTAAGTGGCTAGAACTGAAACTTGCAACTCTTTTTAACGTCATTAGTTGACATACATTGGACAAATTTAAAGACAATTAGATTAGGTGAAAATATCAAAGTTCGTGAACATGGGAGCTACACCAAGTGATCAGATCATATAGTCTGATAGTTAATAAATAATCTAGATTTTATCAATTTCACCACACCATCAAACTCCTCCAATTAAATTTATGAAAGCAATTAAGTGATCCCTGGGATTCGAACCTGGGTCATCACACACAGATTTGTAGACGCCTTAATTAACCATTACACCACCAGGATTTAAAAACATTATAAGTGAGGCAGCTCTGAACAGCGCTGCCTGGAGCACTACCATTAGGGCGCAAGACCAGAACCGCACTTAGTGTGGAACAGTCTTTAAATTGATTAAGTATTTAAAAAGAATTATTATTTTGGTGAAGCGTAGTTTCCACAGCGATTTTGATAGGTTGTTTTGTCTTTTTACTGTGTTAGTCCAAGTTTTAGTTTGTTTATTTTGCAAGTCTTACAATATAATTATGTACGAGTAGGCTAAACTGTATATGTAAGAGTAGGCTAAACTGTATACGAGCACTATATACTTTTAAACTATTTTGAACAAGTGAAGGGTAGAACAAGATGGAGTTTTACTTTAGTAGAAACTAAATATATAAAAAATGGGGAATGGGCCTGAGTAAAATAAATAGAAGTAGATGTCGACCAGGTTCTTGTCCATTGCTGTAGTGCTGAGTGGTGGAGGTGTGGAGGCCTTAAGTTGACGTAGTGCCGAGTGGAGGTGTGGATTCCTTAAGGGGAGACTGATTTTCTGGACCCCCTTCTTCCTAATGTTTAGCCCCCACTATTTGAGATTTTAAGACTAATTCCATTAGTTTGGAGATTTTATGACTTTTCACCCCATTTCTGGCAATATTAGGACCCATTGTGCCATTTAAGTGTAATTTTTTCCTGGCGAGCAATAGCCAGCCTGTAATTTTAGGAGGAATCGGCCTTCGGCCGGGATATTTCTCTACCGAAAAATGTACAAATTTATCTTTAAGGGGTGTCTAGGGGGTGATTTTCTAAGTTTGTTGGAAGTCTAGCGAGAAAACTAAGAGATAAAGGAATAAATGAATTAATAGACCATAAAAACTGTCCGTCTCTCTTTAAGTTGGTGTAGTGCTGAGTGGAGGTGTGGAATCCTTAATTTTCAATCCAGCCAGCGTAGGGTCCAGGTTTTCAAGGTGATTTGTTCGGGTTTACGTTCTTCTTGCACACCGGGCCAAACCTGTTGAACATAGAATTTCAAAACTTTAAACATAGATTAAATATATGGGCATTAAAGAATTATATTTATTTGATAAGAATTTAAGTTTTATTATTACTTCACTAAACTAAACTCCTTCGCACCTGATCTCTACTTTAGAAACTAATATTCTATATTTTATTAACTTCACCCCAACACCAGACACCTATGAAATTAATTAAAGCATTTATGTGATCCACCGGGATTCGAACCTGGGTTATCACAACTAATTTAAAGATTTAACTCTAAAGCTTACTTCTCCACAAATTTCTCCTAATGGCTGAATAGTCACAATACCACGCTAAGTTACCGCCGGCTAGCAAACAAATAGTAAGAACCACTGAGCGATCTCTGCCATACCCATACTCTGACTGTTCCTTTTACTTTTATATTTTCTAGATCTCAAGTGACTGCGTCTCTTCCGTGGATTGACCTCCCAGTCTACCTAGATTGGAAGCCAAAGAGTCACATTTTTTCCTTTGCCCCTCAACTTTCTCTTCATAATTGCTGAGGGGCACAGGGCCCTGGGTGGGGCTTTGGTTTCCTGGGCGTTTCCGCACCCTCCTCAGCTCCCCGCCATGGAGTGGCTTCGGTCACCCAGGCTTTATTGTGGTCGGCAGTGAGGGTTCTGTGGGGGCGCACGGTTATGGCCTTGGCCTTGCTCGGGGCCTTGGGGCTGTTCGGCCAGGCAGAATGGGGAACAACAACAACCATGAAATATATATCGTTGTCCCTATTCAAGCTCTGTCTCGAATACTGTAGATTATAAGAATATAATAGTAGCACAAATAAGTAGGAAATTAAAATAGAAAACTTTAAAATTAACTCCTAAGTTACTGTTCATATTAATATAACTCATTAAAATTAAACCCTATCGAAATGACAACTACACAAAATCTATGTGGAAAAATGCTTTTAAATTTATCGGAAATTAAACCGAGATTATAATTTAAAACTTGCAAAACAAACCAAAACTGGGACAAGATAAACACAAAGGAACTAATCAAAATCTCTAAATGGAAATAACGCTCGAATAAAATTAAACGCAAAGGAACTCTTCAAAATCGCTGTGTGGAAATTATGCTTAAATAATTAAAATTTTAAATAAAATCCAGATTTAAATAAGTATGAAATTACATCTTTGTGCTGAAGGGGTTAAGAAGTACCCCACAGTGAAATGGTTAAAGAATAATTATGGTCTATCGATTTAATTCAATTTGTTTTCACCAACCCACCAATTAATTTACAAATAAACCTAACTAATGAAATCTATAAAAGTAACCCAACTAATGAAATCAATAAAAGTAATTAACCCTTTGGCGCACGATGACTCGTTCAGAGTCATTAGGTTTTTTTTCCTAGGCGCACGATGACTCGTTAAGTCATTAAACTTAAAAATATTCGCCAAAATTAAGCTTTCGTCTGACGCGCGTCATATTTGGCATAGATATTAAGTATTACGCCTAGTTCAATGGGTACAATTGGCAACCCCCTCAGTTTAACGGTTTACTCACGGCTGGCTGGGAAGGGAGCAGAGTACAGCTCAGTCTGTGTTTCGATACTTTCACGTTTATTCGTGTATCTCAGTAACTATTTAGTTTATAGTAATTCTGAAGTTACCAGTGGAATCTTCATTAAATTCCGCTTCTATATATGTATGCAAATCAAAAATGTTGTGGGCAAAATTTTGAGCTAGCGCGAGTTGGAGATGAGGTATTTTATTTTATTTTTACAATTCTTATTTCGGAGTGCCCCAATGTGGTTGTTTTGTATTTATTCTATGTTTTTTTCGCTTATCTTCAAGTTCAATCAATAACGAAGCCGATGGTACCTCATTAATCCAAATACAAGGATTTTTTTGTGGATAAGAACGTCAGAAACAAATTATCGCCGGGCACAAAACTGGCTCTGAATGAGCTGAGATATACTTAGGGAGTAGGACAAAACTTTGATTGGAAACTATAGGTGCGCCAAAGGGTTAATACATGTGGTACTCCTAGGACTCGAACCTAGGATACTCTTTACCGAAATTCCGCACACTAAGCATTAGGCCATAGATTAAAATTTAAAGCTTGCAAACTAAACAAACCAAAAGTCTGACAGACAATATATAGGCAAAATTACTACTAAAAATCGCTGTTTTAACAACGCTTACTAAAATAAAATTTATGAAATAAAGGAACACTATCTACCACATAGGGTGTACATTACTAAATGAGCAAGTTATCCGGTCAACTCAGCCCCTTCTCCAGTGTTTTGTTAAAGAATACTACATTAGAGTTAGTACAGCAAAAAGCAACCGATCACTGGTAAACATAACTTGTGCAAAATCTAGAGCGAGACTAACTTTACAATTCTGTCATTTCATACTTTTTCACCAACCAATTTTCTTCTAAACTCAATAAATTAAACTAATACATGTGGCACTCCAAGGACTCGAACCTAGGATTCCCACACCGAAATTTCGCACATTTATGCATTACGCTAACAAAGAAAACTTTAAACCTTGTGACTGGTAAGGAAATATATTAATAAAATTAAGTGATTAGCAATATCATATACCGGGTATATAATATATATTTGCTTTTGACTATACAGTTTAGAGAAGTTAGATAAGTTTTGATTATAAAGTTTGGTTAAGTTGGGTATGTTAGGAAGAGATAAGTTAGGAGCTTTATGTTAGTAAGAGATAAGTTAAGAGCTTGGTTAAGTTGGCTATGTTAGTACAAGATAAGTTAGGAGCTGGGGTTAAATTGACCGAGGCTGGCATGGATATTACCCTTCTATTCATATTTTTTCACCAACCAACTTTACTTTTAAACTCTATGAAAACAAATACACGCGCCACTCCAAGGACTCGAACCTAGGATACATCAAAACTCTGCGCATTTATGAATTACGCTATGAAGACGGTTCGAAAAATAAAAAAAGTTGTAATAATTCTAATTATCCAGTTCCAATCTATACCCTAGTCCCCCTCGCATCATCCTACCCAAGAACAACCCTCCGATCTAAACTCCTACCCACAACAAGCTTCCACATATTGGTGATTTCTATGCACCTATCATTCGTGTTCCGTTACTCCAATGCAAAGTGCCTAAAAGTTAAACTATATCTTACATTTAACCACAAGAATTCCTAAATTTTATGGTGTTTACACCAACCAACTTCACATGTAAACTCAATGAAATAAACAAATACATGTGGCACGCCGAGGACTCGAACCCAGGATACTCTCATCGAAATTCCACGCACTATCCATTACGCTATCAAGATAGTTAAAGAAATATACACAAGCCTAAGAATTATTATGCAGTTTCGAATCTTGCATTTACTATGTTTCACAACCCAAACTTCCTTTGTGCGAACTTTCTTAATTCCACCATTTTTTGTTTTTAGTTACTCAAATTCAACAGTTTCACAAATCTTTAAATATTTTAACAGTAACTTTTGAGTTAGTTTTAAAGTCCTATATTTTAATCTAATTACACTAATTCATATTTTTTCACCAACCAACTTTACTTCTAAACTCAATGAAATCATCAAATACATGTGGCACTCCAAGGACTCTAACATAGGATACTCGCACGAAAATTCCGCGCACTTATGCATTACCGGCATACAAAATAAATTTAGAAAATTTAGGATTTAGGCCTACAAAATATGACAGATCAAGTATGACTTTGAACAAGTATACGGCCAGAAAAATACTAATTAAATTTATGTTGAATCAAACTTAATATACTACAATGGACAATTTACTGCAAGGACAGATTGTTCAAGTTTAAGACTATTTCTGCATTAAATATTTAACGCTATTTTACAATGCACTAAGAATGTATACTATTTACTCGTGTGTAGTAGCTTCAATTGTTTACATTAAGAAACTATTCCCCCTTCCAGAATAATTCTAGTACAATTATTTTAAGTTCTAGTGCCTCAAGGTTAGATAACAAATCATATTGGTCACCAACCATCTTTACTTCTAAACTCTTGTGAGTGTGCTCGGTTATGGCCTTGGCCTTGCTCGGGGCCTTGGGGCTGTTCGGCCAGGCAGCTTGGGGAACGACAACAACAACTTCTAAACTCAGGCGGGTGCCCAACCCCGAAAAGGGTTGAAATAGGGGAGCTATCCCCCCGCCAAAGGCGGCTTTCTAGGGCATTTCCTAGCTGATGCGGAGAGGATTGGGTTCTAGTCATGTGGTGATGGGCTGGTCTATTAGAGTGAGAGCTGAGCAATCTCTGCCATACCCATAGCTTTCTGACTTTTCCTTTAACTTTATATTTTCTAGATCTCAAGTGACGGCGTCTCTTCCGTGGATTGACCTCCCAATCTACAAAGATTGGAAGCCAAAGCGTCACATTTTTCCCTTGCCCCTCAACTTTCTCTTCATAATTGCTGAGGGGCACAGGGCCCTGGGTGGGGCTTTGGTTTCCCGGGCGTTTCTGCATCCTCCTCAGCCCCCCGCCATGGAGTGGCTTCGGTCACCCAGGCTTTATTGTGGTCGGCGGGGAGGGTTCTGTGGGGGCACTCAGTTATGGCCTTGGAATTGCTCGGGGCCTTGGGGCTGTTCGGCCAGGCAGCTTGGGGAACAACAACAACAACTTCTAAACTCAATGAAAAACAAATACATGTGTCACTCCAGGACTCTAACCTAGGATACTCACACCAAAATTCCGCGCACTTATGCATTACGCTATTAAGACAGCAGTGCCAGTATCAAGAACTTTACATCTATGAGAGCATAGTACAGTCTGTGACTCATCCCCCTAGGGACAATCACTGTTCAGAGTTTCACAACTCTTTATAACTTTCCTGGCAAGTTTATTTTAGTGACACAAAAGACTTTGGATATACGGATATATGGTTTTACTACAGTGTCCTACAGGACACCTCCGGGGAATATATAAAAAGGTAGTATAAATCTACTTATCTTTGTGTGCACATGTGGCTGGTGGGTTAAGGGTTCCTGGTGTGTCCTGGTTGGCTGGTGTGTCCTGGTTGGATGGGGCGTCTTGGTAGGTTAGCTTGTCTTGGTTGTTGTAGGCTGGTGTAGTCGGGTAGGTAGTAGTCTGCATAATCTGTTGAGGAAAAGGGGTTCGGTCAGGGTTGATCAAATCTTTATAAAATGCTGGAAACATTGGCATGGCAAGCATATTTATTAAGAATTATATTAAATGCTTAAAAATATCAACTAAACAAATTGAATATAAATCAATTTGAAATTATTAAAACAAATACTAAATGTTGAACACTTTAATGCCACTTATAAACTTTTTCAATAATTATTTAGTACAACTAACTTCCTCAATGAAAGTGGTCCCGGACCCTGAGAATTATAACCCTTGAATGTGGTTTCTGTTTGGGCTCTGTCTTGAGTCGGCCACCCCCAGCAAGGAGGTATGTGCCATAGTAAATACATACAAACTTTCTACTCCTAAGCTAACTAACAAGCCAGTTACTTTAGATTGAAAGACAATGATCAACTTTAATATTTTGCTAAGAGGTCGCAAAGCTTCTAAAACAGAAAATTAGTGTGATATTAATCTGATTTTGTGCAATTACATATAGAATTAAGATAAAATAGTCTTTAATTTAACATTTATTCTTAATTAACTTCAAAATATAACCCCTTACATATAGTTTGGGATATGAAAACCGATACAGGATTAAAATACAAGTGTATCCCATTTAAGAAGTACAGTATCTAATAAATTCATATTTAGTCACCAATTAACTAACAAATATACCTAATTAATGAAATAAATGAAACTAATGAAAAAGTGTGGTTCTCCAAGGACTAACCCTAGGATGATACTCTCACCTAAATTCGGTGCACTAAGCGCTATCAAGATCAAAATATTTAATTTAACTCTCTAAAGTGCATATTCTTCCAATTCCAACTGCACTAAAAAACTTTACAGCACAATTTTAATTTCAAAGCAAAAAAATATATTCTATTTTTATATTACACCCGCCACCCCCCCCCAAAGAAATTAATGAAAGCAAGCATGTGATCCACCGGGATTCGAACCTGGGTTACCACATACAGATTGTAAACACTAACCATTACATCAAGGCAATTACTGTAATATAAATAAGGAACACCCGATTCTTAACATTAATCCTCAATTACAAACTCCAATAATATCAATAACATTCATCAACATACCCATACTCCCCACCAGGCCCTCTACACCCCATCATCTCCTGATATCACCTTTTGCTCCCCCGAACTCGCCCCCACAACATCCTGGAGGGTGGTCAGAACCTTAGGCTCTGACCACCTCCCGATCATTATCACCACCAAAACAAGACTCACCCCAGCTAGCCACAGACACGCTTACACTAACTATAAAAGAGCTAACTGGGAAGCTTTCACAAATGAGACAGAACACTTTGAAACCTTAAACGGTACACCCATCACTAACATCAACAATGCTGTACACACATTCAACACTACTATCCAAAACGCCGACAAGAAACACATTCCAAGAGGTAACATAAAAAAACAAAACCCCAACTTCTCACCAGAAATTCAAAACCTCATCATACAACGTGACACGCTGAAACACTCCCCAGCACCCCACACACAAAACATCAATCAACAAATTCAAGCACTCAACATCCAGATTAACAACAAAACTACAAGAACAACAAACACTAAATTGGAATAACTTCCTACAAACACTCGATCACAAAAAAAACTAAAAAAAACTCTATAGAACACTAAACAGCATCACACTTTCCAACAGCAACACAACACAATCACATGCTGCAATCACAACAACAGACTCTACTCCTTCACGTAAACAACAAGCGAACAATCTCATCAATCACTTCTCTCATGTCAAGTCACCTAAAACCCCACAAAGACGACCGACGTGTCATCCGACGCAAAAGACAATTCCCCACAGACCCTGACTATACACCCTTCACCAACAACCAGACAAAGCATATCATCAACAATCTTAAGCTCTCACCTGCCTGTGGCCTAGACAACATAAGCAACATTTACCTCAGACACCTGGGACCACAAGGCATACAAGCACTCACTAACATATCAAACTACAGCTACTCACACAACACAATACCAGACATCTGGAAGCATGGTATCATCACATTCCCCAAACCTAACAAAGACCCCACGCTACCCTCCTCACACCGCCCTATCACACTCCTTTGCACCCCCTCCAAAGTCATAGAGCGCCTTGTACTACAACTTATGACACCTGACTTGCCCCTTTCTCCAACACAAGACGGCTTCAGGCCATTGCACTCCACAAACACTCTTCTTACAGACCTTACACAAAGAGCTTTTGACGGCATCAACTCAGCTAGACCACCACACAGATCAGTACTTGCCACACTTGACATTAGTAAAGCCTTCGATGCCATCCCCCGCCACAACCTAACAAACAAAATCTACAACACAAACATGCACAACACAAAAAGATGGCTGGCCAACTTCTTAGCAGGCAGATGTGCACACATATCTTTTGCCGGTCAGTCATCTAGCATTAGAAATTTCCCAAACGGAGTCCCGCAAGGATCTGTCCTGTCGCCCGCACTCTTCAATCTGTACAATGTGTACATGCATGATATAAATACACCAAATTCACCCCAAATAACCATAGCCTCCTACGCAGACGACATAACACTCACAAGCACGCACCAAAACCCAGACACAGCAACAAGACTATCTCGACACATTACATGAATGGTGCACTACAAACAGACTCAATTTAGCCCCAGCTAAATCCACTGCAACCCTCCTCACAAGCTGGACAGGAGAGCACGATTACATCCCGGGACTCAACATAAACAACACACCCCTAACACACACCCAAAATCCTAGGAGTAACATACGACACCCAAATGACATTCAAACAGCACACCACAAACACGAAAAAGAAACTGACACCTAGACTTAACGCCCTCAGATCACTTGCCCACACGAAATTTGGACACAACAAAGAAACCACCACTACAGTCTACAAACAATACATAAGATCAGTTATGGAATACGCAAGCCTGGCCTGGGCTTCTAACCTAGGTGAAACATCATAAGACCTTACAAACTATTCAAAATAAAGCCCTTAAAATCATCACAGGATGCACAGCTACTACACCCACAGATCACCTACATCAAGAAACCAAAGTTCTAAAAGTCAAAGATCATCTAGACATGAGAGGCACTCAATTCCTGGCAGCAGCCTCCACGAATCAACACCACCCACTACACTACATGGCAACACACCCACAGACACCAAGAAATATCAAAACAACACCCAGCACACACCATCACACACAAATACGGTCTTCTCTCCCTCCCTGCCCACCCCAAACCAACTTCCGGAAGCACATCCATACTCATATCACTCGCCGTTCCATCCACTCACTCATAGACAACACGCAGCTGCAAGCACGACCTCCCGAAATCCATCCTTCTGAATCCTCCCTAGGACAGAGTCCACCTGGCCAGGCTGAGATGCGGACACCATCCAGCTCTTCTGAGCTATCAGAAGAGACTGGATGACTCCGTCTTCGACACCTGCCCGGGTTGTAACACAGCACCCCATACCATAAAACACATCATAGAAGACTGAATTTCACACAACCACTTATGCCAACAACACAATTTACACTATTTGAGAGCTCTGTGGGAGAGCCCGACCGTGGCCATGGCCTTCCTTAAGGACTCGGGGCTGTTCGGCCAGGCAGCTTAGGGAACAACAACAAACTCTAATGTATTTTTATAAACTAATGGGAGCATATGGTCCTCCCAGGATTCAAACTCGGGACACCACACCCAGAACACAATTATCTAAACTATTACACCACCAACACAGCAGCACAAAGCTACTCGATCTAGGAAGCTTGCCGTGGGAGGAAGATCAGTTAAAAAGGCTGTTATTGGGCACCATGTTGTGTGGGGGCTCCTCAGACTATCAACCCTTACTAAAAAATATGCTTAATCTTTACACGTTTAGAGTTCATATATATATATACGCTGCATTATAATTTAAAATGTTCAAACTAAAACAAAAGCTTGGAAGAACCCAGTAAAAAGACAAAAAAATCCAATAAATAAACTTATAGCAAATCTTTTTATGGTCATTCTATTACGGTCAGCTCAACCCCTTGTCCAGGTTTAGTCGAGGAAAAAGTACATGTACAGTCAAATTCAGTATTTCACCGCTATCTAGGATTGAGTAACACCCCGTTCTTAATGTTACATCAATTAAAAACGCCAATGTATTTTAATAAACTAATTAAATCATAGTACTCCCGGGATTCGAACTCGGGACACCACACCCGGAACATAAGCATCTAAACAGAGATAAACAGATATTAACTACTCTCCAACGCTGAGATTAATAGTACTAGGCTAGTCAATCGCCGTTCAAAACAAAACTCTAGGAAGTTAAAATATATAAAGCTTTAAAACGAACTCAAAAGTAACTAGTCAAATGTCTGTTTAAGAGCAAAGATATTTAACCCCACTGAGAGATTAGAAACATTTAGTGGCTCACGTGTATTTGTGATATGGTATGGTATGGACATGTGGAGAGAATGGATGAACAAAATTCGGTGAAAAAATGCAGGTCTGTGATTGTGGAGGGAGCTGCACCAAGGGGTGGACCGAGGAAGACCTGGGATCTGACTATACGCGCCGATCTCAAATCCAAGAACTTGACAAGCGAAGCAGCCCTTAACAGGGTTGCCTGGAACGCCGCCATTAGGACAAGAGACTGAAACTGCACTTATGTGCGGAACACCCAGTCTTAACATTTTATGTATGTATGTATGTATGACCGTACAGAAGATTAAGACAGTTTAGAAGATTAGGGCAGTTTAGAAGATTAGGACAGTTTAGCAGATATTGTGGTTAATCCTAGCTATGTTAGTTATACAGGTTAGTATATAGATGTTAGTTTGAGTTAGGAGCTGGGGTTGACCTGACCGTGGAATTCACATTAAACTTCTATAGCCTACAGTACAGTTATTGAAATAAGTAGTTTTGTTCTGGACCCCCTTCTCATATTTAGCCCCATTAGTTTAGACGTTTGCCCCATTAGTTAGGCAATTTTAACACTTTTCGCCCTATGTATTTTTTATATGATCCTGGCAAGCTGTTTGCGGATGCTACAGTTCTGATGAGTGATAATGAATGGGAGTTGCAGGGTCTGGTAAATGAGTTTGGAACAGTGTGCGAAAAACGGAATTTGAAGGTAAATGCGGGGAAGAGCAAGGTTATGGTCTTCGAAAGGGGTGAAGTCACAGAGTGTGAGGTGAAGCTGAACGGTCAGGCTATGGAGATAGTCAACTCTTTTAAGTATCTGGGCAGTGTGTAGAGTAAAGATGGGACTATGGTTGAAGAAGTGCGGGAGAGGGTACAACAGGGTAAGAGGGTTGTAGGAACGTTGAAAGCAGTAACAAGAAATAGGGTGGTCAGTATGGAAGTGAAGAAGTCCTTGCATGACAGTGTGGTAATCCCGACACTGACTTACGGAAGCGAAGCATGGACGTTGGTTGAGAGACTCAGACCAAGAGTGAGAGCAGTGGAAATGAATTACTTGAGTGCATGCAGAGTTACATGGAGGGATAGACAGACTAATGAGGAAGTAAGAAGGAGGTGTGGTGTGGAGGTAGATGTGCTGGAAAGTGTGAAAAGGAACAACTTGAGATGGTTCGGCCATATGGAACGTATGGAAAGCGAGAGAATGACTAAGAGGGTGTACGAGAGCGAGGTGGAGGGACAGAGGGAGAGGTAGACCGAATGAGAGGTGGAATGATGGAGTGAGTAAGTATATGAACGATGGCAGTGCTGGTTGGGGCGAGGGGCGTCGACTGACTGGGGACAGAGGTGCATGGGGGCGGTTCGTTCGTGGCCACCCCTTCAGGGATCACGGCGTCAGGCAATAGATAGATATAGATCCTGGCAAGCAATAGCAAGCCTGCAATTTAAGAGAACCCAGCCCTTGGCCGGGGCATTTTTCTGCCAGAAAATGCACAAATTAATCTCAAAAGGGGGTCTTCGGGGTGTTTTGTTTCATGAATGTCTTAGAAACTCAATAAATATCCTTTTCTTGTCCCAATCCAAGTCTAACAGCCCCCACATACCATGATGCCAGAGAACCACCCTATGACCTTAACTGCTTACCCATATTGGTAAAGTCAGTGCATCCAAAACTAAACTGAATTTCATATAATTAATAATCCAATTCAGAAAACTCAACATTGAACTCAATTGCAAAACCAGATCACTCAACGGGTAGACTAATATATCAGCATATAATATACACTGTATTACAGGTTTAAGACCAAACTCTACTGTAAATTTCAATGATTCGTGTCGGCTACCCCCAGCTATGGGGTATGTGCCCGAGTATATATATACATAAAAAAGGCAAACATAGGGTCTCTAGAAACTTAAGCAATTTTTGGAGTTTGGGTGTTTGGCAGTATCACTCAAAGAATAACTTCACATCCATGATAACATGGTTCGGTCTTTAATTATTTCCACATAACTATTTTGATTAGCTCCTTTGCAATAATCTAAGTATTCCCAGTTTTGGTTTGTTTATTTTGCAAAGCTTTACATTTTAATTAGTATACACCAGGGACAGTCACTACTCTCAAGGACAGAGTCCGTATACTGGTGGCCGGGATTAATTTTTCACAGCCAGAGGCCTTCTCTGGCAAACCCATTACAGTTGCCACTTATAACTAATTTGGATATGTGGAAATATAGTTTCTGCAGTCGGCACTACAACACAAGAGGCTCATATTTATTTGTTTTTTCTATGTGAGCGAAAGAGACAAAAGGCAGAAATGCCTGTGACGAGTGCCTCCCCCAAAATTGAATGAGTGACATGGCCAAAATAAAGAAAAGTTTGATCCAAAATGCCTGGACACAGAGCTTAAAGCAATTTGCGTCATATACCCCAGTGATAATTTACAATAACTGCTACTGAAGAACTACTTATCTTGTATGAAGGTTTGTGATCCGGCCGGTGGTGGTAGTTAGTTCCCCAGACTGTCCGGCCGATCAGTCCCGCCGGATCAGTCCCGAGTACGGTGTCGAGGGTTGTTGGCAGTGTCTGGCAAGGAAAAGGTTTGTCATTATGTAAATATAATTTACACAGGCCTCACAAACTCTAATATATTTTTTTTAAATGCAAGCAGAATAAACAAATTTTAAAAACTAAACAAATTGATGAAAAAATTCACTTATTAATACTGCACTCTATATTCACAAGGCTAGGGCATAACCAGGTTGTAGAGACTTGACATTTGCCTTCAACATTTGCAAATGCAACAGATTTATGTATAAACTCTGGCACATGCTGGGGGTGACCGAGCCCCAACTTTTAGGGTCCGGGACCACTTTTAGTGTTCCCTCGCCCCTTTCTCGGTCTCATCTAGTAGGTGAAATTTACAATGGGAGGAGGATTCCTAGCCACCTGCCCCCCAAAACAGATAAAAATGAACTTAATTATGGTTCAAGTACAACAATAGATTTAGCTTATGTATCCTTCCAGTTTTTCCAGTCAATTATCAATATTATCTACCAATAATTATTTCTTAAAACTAACTTTATATATAAACGACAAATTAGCACGAGAGGAATTTGAACAGGTGGAAAGTATTTGTGAGATTTAGACTGCAGTGCAAGAAAAGTAAAAATAAAGATAAAATATGCAATAGAAAAATGTGATTGAAGCGCTTTAAATTATTCTGAATGGAAGATCATAAATTTAGAACCATGAATAAGTCACTAAGGAACATTTACAACACATGAGTTTTGAAAGACAAATACCACTTCAGATATGTAGTTATTTAATTATAAAAGCCGGTATTAACAGGCTACAATCTTTACCTAGGGCTCAGAAGTGGCCAGTTAATGCAGAGGATATCAATAGAATGCAACACAAGGAGAAGAGTTAGTTAACCCTCTCACGTCCTGACACAATTTTTGAGCCTATTAGGGATACTTTAAAGCCTTTGTTACCGTCCGTCCGGGGTATTTATAAACCTTTAGTTTATTTACTTCAACCTCTGCAGTTGTCTTTGAGTTAGCTGTGGGCAGAAAACTAATTTTGGAGAGGTAATTATAAGAGTGAGAGTAATCTATTTCTTATTGCTAATCTGGCAACCTCTGTGTCATAAGGATGTGAGAGGGTTAAGTAGAGCAGATTAACCAGACCACTGAGCTCCATACGGAACTCTCATATGTCTGGCCCGAAGGATGCAGGATAGCATAACAAATGATGAGCTGAGGGGACGTTTATAGGTAAAGAGTATTAGCGAGGTGATGTGTACAAGTAGACTGGGATGGTATGGACATAGAGAATGGATGAACAAAATTTAGTGAAAAATGCAAGTCTGTGATTGTGGAGGGAGCTGCACCAAGGGGTGGACATAGGAAGACCTGGGATCGCACTATACGTGCAGATCTCAAATCCAAAAACTTGACGAGTGAAGCAGCCCTTAACAGGGTTGCCTAGAACGCCGCCATTAGGACAAGAGACTGAAACTGCACATAAGTGTGGAGCACTGTGTATGTATGTATGTTTTATGTAATGGCAAGATGGATGTACGTAATCTCAGGGACGGGGCATCGAGTGATGAATGAAGGAAGACTCTGGTCATAATATTTTGCTAAAGCGTTATTTCCAGATAGCAATTTTGATTAGTCCTTTTGCCTTTAAATTGTCTTTTCCTCGTTTTGGTTTGTTTATTTTGCAAGTTTTACCTTATATCTATAATCTATTTGTATTAATTTCACCACACCAACAAACACATCCAATTAAATTAATGAAAGCCCCGGGATTGATTCGAACCTGGGTTATCACAGATTTTTGAGACACCTTAACCATTACACCACCAATTGGTATTAAAAGCCATCAGATCGGAGTTGCTAACAAACTGTCAAACAAAATTTATTATGTTTTTTTTTTTAGTGTAAATAAAATTATACTGAAAGTCAAAATACAAATAGATAAATGGCAAAATTGTAGAGAGATCACCGGTACTTCCAGTACATGTCCTTCCTAATCTTAAAATCTTCTGCTGAAGCGTTGTTTCCACATAGCGATTTTGATAAGTTTCGTCTTAACCGTGTTCGTCCAAGTTTTGGTTTGTTTATTTTGAAAGTATTACATTATACTGTAATTAACAAAATAATTCCCCCCATTACCAGACACCTTTAACCCTTTCAGACTCATATGACGCAGAGGTTGCCAGATTAGCAATAAGAAATAGAGTTCTCTCACTCTTATAATTACCTCTCCAAAATTAGTTTTCGAACCCAAAGACAACTGCAGAGGTTGAAGTAACTAAACTAAAGGTTTGTAAATACCCCTGATGGTAAGAAAGGCTTTAATGTATCCCTAATAGGCTCAAAATTGCGTCATATGTCGGAGAGGGTAAAGGGGGTTTGGCCGTATTAATTTGCTTTATTAAATAAATGTTTATTATTTCTTTAGTTTCCTCCCTTGACATCCATAAAGCTTAAAAAACACCAAGATCCACCTTAAGATAAATTTGTATATTTTTTGATACATTTTTTCCGGATGAAAACCGTTTTTATCATTATTTATATTTAAAAAAATTACCTCAATTGCATGAAAGGTCCAAATATTGCCAAAGAAACTGGGTTAAGGAGGTTAAAATTGCCAAATGTTATAAAATTTCAGAACTAATGGGGCTAAACATGAAGGAGAAGGGAGTCCAGAAAAAGCCAGCCAGCCCGCCTTAATGCTTAAGGGGGGATGGCTGGTTTTTTCTGGATCCCCGTCTCCCTCACGTTTAGCCCCATTAGTTTAGAAATCTTCGGTTTATGCCAACTAGTTTAGCAATTTTAAGAACTTTAAACCTTTTTTTTGTCAATATTAGGGCCTTTCACGCCATTAAGGTAACTTTTTTCCTGCCGACCGATAGCGGTAAAATTGACACCTGGATGGGGATTATAACCCTTTGACGCATTTATGACGCAGAGTTTGCCAGATTAGCAATAACAAAAAAAAGAGTTCTCCCTTATAATTACCTCTCCAAAATTTGTTTTCTGCCCACAGCTAACTTAAAGACAACTACAGAGGTTGAAGTAACTAAACTAAAGGTTTCTAAATACCCCTGATGGTAACAAAGGCTTTAAAGTATCCCCAATAGGCTCAAAATCGCGTCATATGTCTGAGTGTTAATGTAAAACTTGCAAAATAAACAAACCAAAACTTATACGAAGACAGTAAAGACAAAACTACTAATCAAAATCGCTATGTGGGAACAACGCTTAAGTAAAATTTATAAATAAAAGAATTATCCACCACATAGGGTGTACATTACTAAATGAGCACTACAATTAATGTCAAAATGTTCTAATAAAATCAAATTTGCAACCTGACAAGACAATAGTACAAAATACATAACCCTCACTAACTATAGTGCCATCGGGTAAAAGTCTTAAAACAGTAGGCTGAATGGGGCCGAATGGATACAACCCAGAGAGGGAGAACAAAAATAGGTGGACCCCTTCAAGCGAGTTTATCCAGCAAAAGTAGTTAAAATTTTGTACTTGCGAGGGCTTTTACTTAAATGTTTTAAGTGCGTGCGGAGTTACATGGAGGGATAGACAGACTAATGAGGAAGTAAGGAAGTGTGGTGTGTAAGTAGACTGGAAAGTGTGAAAAGGAATACCTTGAGATGGTTTAGCCATATGGAGTGTATGAAGCAAGAGAATGACTAAGAGGGTGTACGAAAGTAAGATGGAAGGACAGAGTGAGGTAAACAGAGAAAAGTGGAAGGATGGAGTGAAGTAAGAGTGAAGGTGGTGCTAGTTGGGAGGAGGGGCATCTACCGACTGGGGAGATACATGGGGGCGTTTCGTTCATGGACTCCCCTTTGGGGATCATGGCGTCAGGCAATAAATAGAAAAGTCATCCTTGGCAAATATTTTAGTCGCCACTTGTGACTTTACGAGGGACACTTTAAGAGCGACACTATACCCCACAGTAGACTAGAGGCCCATATACCACAGGTGATAAGAAAAATCCATTCTTAAAAATTATAAATTACAAACCGCAATATACTTTAATAAACTATTGAAAGCATAAAATTATGGTCCTCCTGGGATTCTAACTCGGGACACCACCCAGAACATAAGCATTTAAACCATTACACCACCAACACAGTTATAACAAACTAGTAGTGTACTTATCTTTGTGAAAGTTTAGAAGGCTGCCATGAAGGGTTATTACCAGTACCGTCCAAACACCAACACCATCACTCGCTACACTAAACCACCACCACCATCGCCATCTGTGGACAACATTTACTTGCCATTATTTGAACCAAAAGTTCATAAGCTAAATTTAATTACAGTATATACAGTATATACAGTATATATATGATGGTTAATAAAAACTTTGTAGACTAAGCACTAGGCTATCAAGACCGTTAAAGGTTTATGCACAAGCCTACGATATATTCTGCATTAATAAATTAATCAAAAGTGCAGCTTATGCAAACAAGCATGCCAAAAGAAAAAGAAAAAAAATCATAGATTCTAGAGTTACTAAAATAATACCAGTCGAGGGGAGGTGGACGGGCAGTGAGGGAGATTTAGACCAAGAATGAGATTGATTAAATCAAAACTTACAAAACAGTCATGTGGAGTGGCTCCACCGGACTGATTCAGAGGAGCATAGAGGCTATTTGTTAGTGGCCATCCCATCCGAGATTGAGCCATCTAGCAATAATCTATTAAAATCTGTCTGTCCAAAATTGGCATTATAATTAAAAACTTTCAAAATAAACAAACAAAAACTGGGACTGACACATGCAAAAGAACTTTTAAATTGTTATGTGGAACTAATGCTTCAATTAGATTAATTAAAGTTTAAAACTTAAACTTGGGAGTACCCAAAAAGGAATGGAGAGGATAAGGTTAGGCAGAACTTTGAGATCAGAAGAGGAAAACAAAAAGATATTCTAAGTACTATTATAATTAAAAACTTAAAATAAGCAAATCAAAACTTGGACGAACACTAAAAAGACAACTAATAAATACCACTTTCTTAAAATCAATAATAAATTATAAATCCCAATGTACTTTAATAAACTAATAAAAACAGTCTTCCCGAGATTCAAACTCAGGACACCACACCCAGAACATAAGCATCTAAACCATTACACCAACAGTTATAGCAGATTGACTAGAGCAACAGAATGGAAACTTAGAAATCAATTAAAATTTAAAACTTTCAAACTAAACTAGCCAAAACTGGGACAAAGACGATAGAAGGCAGAATAACTAATCAAAATCGCTGTGGAAACTACGCTTACTAAAATAAAATTTATGAAATAAAACTCAAAATAGAGCTAACCAAATATCGGCAAGGAAGTGAATTTGATTAAGGAAGGACAATGTGGTCTAAGTTAATAATTAACACTATTCTTGACATTAATCATCAATTACAAACTCCAATGTACTTTAATGTGCTAATTAATTAAAATTTAAAACTTTCAAACTTAAACCAAAACTGGGACAGACAATATAAAGGCAAAATAACTAATCAAAATCGGTTATAACAAAAGCATATGGTCCTCCCGGGATTCGAACTCCGGACACCACACCCAGAACATAAGCATCTAATTCATTACACCACCAAAACAAATTCCAAAAGAATATCGGCAAGACTAGGGCAGCGAAGGAAAGATTCCAATAGACAGAAATGCGAAAGAGCTAGTCAACAAGGAAAAGGCTAGAGAACGCTGAACGGCAGGAACAAATTAGAATGTAAAACTTAAAATAAACAAACCAAAACTAGGACTATAAAAGATTAAAATTTAAAACTTGCAAACTAAAACCAAAATTGGGACAAGGACAATATAAAGTCAAATTAAATTATCAAAATCGCTATGTGGAAACGACGCTTACTAAAATTAAAATTATTAAATAAAAGAACACAATCCACCACATAGGGTGTACATTACTACATGAGCAAGTTAATCGGTTTCCCAAGCAAACTAATCGCACATATAACAACGCACTATCGTCACGTTAAAGGAAGTAGTAAAGTTTGGGAGGTCATAAGCAAAAGAACTAATCAAAATAAACAAACCAAACTGGGACAATAGAAGATAAAAGCAAAACTAATCAAAATCTCTATAATTTAAAACTTTTAAAATAAACAAACTAACACTATGACTATGCAAGATAAAGGCAAAACTGCCAATACCTAAATATTTAATTTAAAGTTTCCTTTCAATCAAATATTCTAATAAAATATGTTTTAAAATTCATGAAATAAGTAAGAGACTAGCCAGTAATTAGAATCAGATTTTACTTGGCTATAAAACTAACGCGACTATCTGCTTCTATTCATATTTATTCACAAACTCCAACTTGTGGAGTAATTAGATTTTTTTGGATTTCATTAGGATGTAAAACTTGCTAAATAAACAAACCAAAACTTGCAAGATACACAAACTAATAAAAATTGCTGTGTAGATCTATCTACATTATATACAGTACATACTCAGGCCCAATCCCCACTATAATTATAATCTAAATAATGCTTAATATAATCAGGAATATATAATGAAGGCATACAAAATAATTATATATTTGTACAAACTTTAAACAATATAGTCTCATTTCTGCAAGTTTATAACATAAGCCGATTAGGATCAGTTTAATCCCTATACCTTTGTATCTAAAGACTACATTCAATAATGCAACCATTAAAATTAATGCCAAAAAGAATCTACTAAATTGAGAAGTTAGTCCAATTATTAATACTTTATAATTTAAAACTTTAAAATAAACAAACCAAAACTTGGGATAACGGTAAGACAAAACTTATCAGATAACTAGTGGAAAAAAGTGCTCAAGCAAAATAATTTATAAATAAAATAACAGGTTTTGCGCTATTGAAAATTCTAAAATGGAAATGAATGTACTACTATAATTATGCACAACACTTAACCAGAGGCCATTACTGGTGTAAAATGAATTATGGAAAACTTTGAAAATAAACAAACTAAAACTTAGACGAACAGTAAAAAAGACAAAAGAACTCTTCAAAATCTGTGGAAACGCTTTAACAAAATAATAAGTCTTCAAGAAAGAGTTTATAACAAAATAGGACAGAAGTTTAATTTGAAGAACTATTATTGGAAGCCATAAAATTCTAGGAATAATAGACTACCAGGAATTATCGGTACATCTATATAAAACAAAAAAAAAAAAAATTACAGAAGCATTTTGATTTAAAGCTATACAGGTATGATTTTTTTTTTAGACTTATTTAAGGCATAAACATAATTAAATTTTAATATTTAACGGCAACCTCTGACTTATTAAATGGCGAATAGACTTTAGACCTATACTTACATAATTTAAAACTTTCAAAATAAACTAGCCAAAATTTATATGAACAGTAAAAAGACAATAACTAATAAAAATAGCTATGGAAACAAACCTTAAGTAAAATAATTTATAAATAAAAGCTGGCAAGTGTTTACAAATTCTAGACTGAAGGCATTAGAAAATAGTCTTAAATTATTAATTTTGTACAAACTACTTTAAACAATAGTATAAAGACCTCTTTCTGCAATACCACATTTATTTTTTAATCTTCTAATTATATTTTGGGTACAGATTTAACTATTGCTTTGGGATTATATAACATTTATGATCTTCCATTACTATATTGCATTTATTCTTTTAACTGGGCTAAACCTGATTTACATTACTGAAACTTTTTAACCAAAATTCCTTCCAATGACTAGTCTTAGCAGATAAACTTCTGTTATAAACCAACCAGAATTAAGTCATGATATAAAACTTGCAAAATAAACAAACCAAAACTGTTAAAACATAAAAGCAAATTATAATCTTATGAAGTTAATACGGAAATTTCACAACGGGGTCACTGCCGAAGCATATTCATATATACATTAAACTTTGATTCCTTAAGTTTATTTTATGCACGGTACACAAGGTTGATTATAATACAATACAATAAAATTTAGAATTTATTGAACACTAATAATCCTACAAAGATATAAATAGAATAGTTTTGAAAGTTTTATTAATCATAAAAAAATGAAGCGACTAGAACTTAAAACCTAAAGTAGATTAGGTGAAAATATCAAAGTTCATGAACATGGGAGCTACACCAAGGGATCAGATCATATAGTCTGATAGTTAATAAATAATCTAGATTAAATTCATTTCACCACACCACCAAATAATGAAAGCAATTAAGTGATGCCCCGGGATTCGAACCTGGGTCATCACACAGATTTGTAGACACTTTAACCATTACACCAAGACTTAAAAACACTAAATGTGAGGCAGCTCTGAACAGCGCTGCCTGGAGCACTACCATTAGGGCGCAAGACCAGAACCGCATTTAGTGTGGAACAGTCTTTAAATTGATTGAGTTTTTATTTATAAATAATTAAGATTTTGCTGAAGCGTGGTTTCCACAGCAAATTTGATAAGTAGTTTTGTCTTTTTACGGTGTTTGTCCAAGTTTTAGTTTGTTTATTTTGCAAGTTTTAAATTATAATTACGTACAAGTAGGCTAAACTGTATACGAGCACTATATACTATTAAACTATTTTGAACAAGTGAAGGGTAGAACAAGATTGAGTTTTACTTTAGTAGAAACAAAATATATAAAAAATGGGGAATGGGCCTGAGTAAAATAAATAGAAGTAGATGTCGACCAGGTTCTTGTCCATTGCTGTAGTGCTGAGTGGTGGAGGTGTGGAAGCCTTAAGTTGATTTAGTGCTGAGCAAGTGTAGAATCCTTAAGGGGAGACAGATTTTCTGGACCCCCTTCACCCAAATGTTTAGCCCCACTAGTTTATTTTAAGACGGATTCCATTAGTTTGGAGATTTTAGGACTTGTCACCCCATTTCAGTAAATATTAGGACCCTTTGTGCCATTTAGGTGAATTTTTTCCTGGCGAGCAATAGCGAGCCTGTAATTTTAGGAGGAATCGGCCTTCGGCCGGGGTATTTCTCTACCGAAAAATGTACAAATTTATCTTCTAGGGGGTGATTTCCAAAGCTTGATAGAAGTCTAGCGAGAAAACTATTAAATAAAGTAATTAATTAATAGACCATAAAAACGGTCTGTCTGCCCTTAAGTTGGCGTTGTGCTGAGTGGAGGTATGGAAGCCTTAATTTTCAATCTAGCCAGCGTAGGTTCCAAGGTTACTTGTTCGGGTTTCCGTTCTTCCTGCACACCGGGCCAAACCTGTTGAACAGATAATTGCAAAACTTTAAACAAAGTAATTAAATATATTAGCATTCAAGAATTATATTGATTTCATAAGAATTTAGTAATTATTTTAACAAAACTAAACTCCTTAAAACCTGATCTATTTAGACTATACAAACTAATATAACTTATTTAAAGATTAAACTAAAGCTTGCTTCACAATTTTCTCCTAATGGCCGAATAGTCTCAATACCACGCAAGTTACCGCTGGCTAGCAAGAACCATGAAATATATATCGTTGTCCCTATTCGGGCTCTGTCTCGAATACTGTAGATTATAAGCTAAAGATTATAAGAATCTAATAGTAGCCCAAATAAGTAGGAAGTTAAAATATCAAACTTTAAAATTAACTCTAAAATTACTGTTCAAAATACTTTTAAATTTATCGGAAATTAAACCAAGAGATTATAATTTAAAGCTTGCAAAACAAACTAACTAAAACTTTGACAAGATATATGCAAAGGAACTATTCAAAATCGCTATGTGGAAATAACTTAAATAAATAAAATTTGAAATAAAATTTGAAATAAAATTCAGATCCAAGTACTTTGAAATTAAATCCTCATGCTGAAGGGGTTAAGTACCCCACAGTGAAATGGTTAAAGACTAATTATAGTCTATCGATTTAACAGATTTTTTTCACCAAGCCACCAATTAATTTACAAATAAACCTAACTAGTGAAATCTATAAAAGTAATTGATACATTTAGTACTCCAAGGACTCTAACCTAGGATACTCTGACCGAAATCCCGCACACTAAGCATTAGGCTATCAAGACAGTTACCCGGTCAACTCCACCTCTTCGCCAGTGTTATGTTAAAGAATACTAAATTAGAGTTAGTACAGCCAAAAGCAACTGATCACTGGTATACATAACTGGTGCAAAATCTATAGACTAACTTTACAATTCGGTCATTTCATATTTGTTCACAAACCAACTTTCTTCTAAACTCCATGAATTTAACTAAACATGTGGCACTCCAAGGACTCTAACCTAGGATTCCCACATTTATGCATTACGCTAACAAAGAAAACTTTAAACGTTGTGACTGGTAAGGAAATATATTAATAAATTGAAAGTTATGAGCAATATCATTTACCGGGTATATACAGTATATATTTGCTTTTGACTATACAGTTAAAAGTTAGATAAGTTTAGTTTATAAAGTTTGGTTAGTTTTGGTTAAGTTGGGTATGTTAGGAAGAGATAAGAGCTTTATGCTAGTAAGAGAGAAGTAAAGAGTTTGGTTAAATTGGCTATGTTAGAAGAAAAGTTAGGAGCTGGGGTTAAATTGACCGAGGCTGGCGTGGATATTACCCTTCTATTCATAAGTTTTCACCAACCAACTTTACTTTTAAACTATGAAAACAAATACTGTACACGCGCCACTCCAAGGACTAACCTAGGATACATCAAAACTCCGCGTATTTACGAATTACGCTATGAAGACAGTTCGAAAAATATAAGTTTTAATAATTCTAATTATTCAGTTCCAATCTATACCCTAGTCTCCCTCGCATCATCCTACCCAAGAACAACCCTCCGATCTAAACTCCTACCCACAACAAGCTTCCACATATTGGCGATTTATATGCACGCATCATTCGTGTTCCGTTACTCCAATGCAAAGTGCCTAAAAGTTAAACTATACCTTACATTTAACCACAAGAATTCCTAAATTTTATGTTTTTTACACACTAACTTCACATGTAAACTCAATGAAATCAACAAATACACTTGTCACTCCGAAGACTAACCCAGGATACTCTCATCGAAATTCTGCGCACTATCTAGTTACTCAAATTCAACAGTTCCACAAATCTTTAAATATTTTAACTAACTTTTGAGTTAGTTGTAAAGTCTAATATTTTAATCTAATTACACTAATTTATATTTTTTCACCAACCAACTTTACTTCTAAACTCAATGAAATCAACAAATACATGTGGCACTCCAAGGACTCTAACATGGATACTCTCACGAAAATTCTGCGCACTTACCGGCATACAAAACAAATTTAGGCCTACAAAATAGGACCGATCAAGTATGATTTTGAAAAAGTATACGGCCAGAAAAATACTAATGAAGCTTATGTTGAATCAAACTTAATATACTGAAAGGACAGATTGGTCAAAAGTTTAAGACTATTTCTGCATTAAATATTTAATACTATTTGACAATACACTAAGAATGTATACTATTTACTCTTGTGTAGTAGCTTCAATTGTTTACATTAAGAAACCATTTCCCCTTCCAGAATAATTCTAGTAAAATTATTTTAAGTTCTAGTGCCTCAAGGTTAGGCTACATATTTCATATTTTTTCACCAACCATCTTCTTTACTTCTAAACTCAATGAAAACTAATACATGTGGCACTCAAAGACTCTAACCTAGGATACGCACACCGAAATTCCGTGCACTTATGCATTACACTATGAAGGCAGCAGTGCCAGTTTCAAGAACTTTACATCTATGAGAGCATAGTACAGTCTGTGACTCATCCCCCTAGGGACAATCACTGTTCAGAGTTTCACAACTTTTATAACTTTCCTGGCAAGTTCATTTTAGTGACTCAAAAGACTTTGGATATACGGAAATATGGTTTTACCACACTTTCCTACAGCAACACCTCCGGGGAATATATAAAAAGGTAGTATAAATCTACTTATCTTTGTGTGCACATGTGGCTGGTGGGTTAAGGGTTCCTGGTTCGCTGGTGTGGCCTGGTAGTGGTAGCTTGGTGTCATCAGGTAGCTTGATGTGGCCTGTTAGTGGTAGCTTGGTGTAATCTGGTAGATTGGTTGTTGTTCCCCAAGCTGCCTGGCCGAACAGCCCCAAGCAATTCCAAGGCCATAACCGAGTGCCCCACAGAACCCTCCCCGCCGACCACAATAAAGCCTGGGTGACCGAAGCCACTCCATGACGGGGAGCTGAAGAGGGTGCGGAAACGCCCGGGAAACCAAAGCCCCACCCAGGGCCCTGTGCCCCTCAGCAATTATGAAGAGAAAGTTGAGGGGCAAGGGCTGGTAGCTTGGAGTAGTCTGCACCACCTGATAAGGAAAAAGGGTTCGGTCAGGGTTGATCAAATCATTATAAAATGCCTTTAACATTGGCAAGCATATTTATTATGAACTATATTAAATGCTTAAAAATATCACCTAAGCAAATTTAATATAAATAAATTTGAAATTATTAAAACAAATATATAGCCTACTAAATATTGAACACTTTAATGCCACTTATAAACTTTTTCAATAATTATTTAGTACAACTAACTTCCTCAATGAAAGTGGTCCCAGACCCTGAGAATTATAACTCTTTAATGTAGTTTGTTTGGGCTCTGTCGAGTCGGCCACCCCCAGCAAGGAGGTATGTGCCTTAGTAAATACATACAAACTTTCTACCCCTAAGCTAACTAACAAGCCAGTTACTTTAGATTGAAGGACAATGATAAACTTTAATATTTTGCTAAGAGGTCGCAAAGCTTCTAAAACAGAAAATTAGTGTGATATTAATCTGATTTTGTGCAATTACATATAGAATTAAGATAAAATAGTCTTTAATTTAACATTTATTCTTAATTAACTTCAAAATATAACTCTTTACATATAGTTTGGGATATGAAAACCGATACAGGATTAAAATATAAGTGTATCCTATTTAAGAAGTACAGTATCTAATAAATTCATATTTAGTCACCAACCAACCAATTAACTAATATACCTAATTAATGAAATAAATTAAACTAATTAATAAGCGTGGTTCTCCAAGGATTAACCCTAGGATGATACCCTCACCTAAATTCGGTGCACTAAGCGCTATAAAGATCAAAATATTTAATTTAACTCTAAAGTGCATATTCTTCCAATTCCAACTGCACTAAAAAAATTACAGCACAATTTTAATTTCAAAGCAAAAAAATATATTCTATTTTATATTACACCCAACCCCTCCCAAAGAAATTAATGAAAGCAAGCATGTGATCTACCGGGATTCGAACCTGGGTTACCACACAGATTGTAAACACTATTACATCAAGGCAATTACTGTAATATAAATAAGGAACACTATTCTTAACATTAATCCTCAATTACAAACCCCAATGTACTTTTATAAACTAATGAAACCATATGGTCCTCCCAGGATTCGAACTCTGGACACCACACCCAGAACACTTATCTAAACTATTACACCAACACAGCAGCACAAATCTACTCTATCTAGGAAGCTTGCCGTGGGAGGAAGATCAGTTAAAAAGGCTGTTATTGGGCACCATGTTGTGTGGGGGCTCCTCAGACTATCAACCCTTACTAAAAATATGCTTAATCTTTACACGTTTAGAGTTCAGATATATATATATACGCTGCATTATAATTTAAAATTTTCAAACTAAAACAAAAGCTTGGAAGAACACAGTAAAAAGACAAAAAAATGCAATAAATAAACTTTTAGCAAATCTTTTTATAGTCATTCTATTACGGTCAGCTCAACCCCTTGTCAAAGTTTAGTAGAGAAAAAAGTGAATGTACAGTCAAATTCAGTATTTCACCGCTATCTAGGATTGAGTAACTCTGTTCTTAATGTTAAATCAATTACAAACGCCAATGTATTTTAATAAACTAATTAAATCATAGTGCTCCCGGGATTCGAACCCGGGACACCACCCAGAAAATTAGCATCTAAACAGAGAAACGGATATTAACTCTATTCTCCAATGCCGAGATTAATAGTACTATGCTAGTCAATCGCCGTTCAAAACAAAACTAGGAAGTTAAAATGTATAAAGCTTTAAAACGAACTCAAAAGTAACTAGTAAAATATTTGTTTAAGAGCAAAGTTATTGAAATATTGATTTTGACTGTACAGAAGATTAAGACAGTTTAGAAGATAAGGACAGTTTAGAACAGTTTAGAAGATAGTGGTTAATCCTAGCTATGTTAGTTATACAGGTTAGTATATAGATGTTAGTTTGAGTTAGGTTAGGAGCTGGGGTTGACCTGACCGTGGAATTCACATTAAACTTCTATAGCCTACAGTAGTTATTGAAATAAGTAGTTTTGTTCTAGATCCCCTCATATTTAGCCCCATTAGTTTAGACGTTTGCCCCATTAGTTAGGCAATTTTAACACTTTTCGCCCCTATGTATTTTTTATTTGATCCTGGCAAGCAATAGCGAGCCTGCAATTTAAGAGAACCCAGCCCTTGGCCGGAGCTTTTTTTTGCCAGAAAATGCAAAAATTAATCTCAAATGGGGGTCTTGGGGGTATTTAGTTTAGTTTCATGAATGTCTTGGAAACTCAATAAATATCCTATTCTTGTCCCGATGCAAGTCTAACAGCCCCCACATACCAGGATGCCAGAGAACCACCCTAGGACCTTAACTGCTTACCCATATTGGTAAAGTCAGTGCATCCAAAACTAAACTGAATTTCATATAATTAATAATCAAATTCAGAAAAATAAACATTGAACTCCATTGCAAAACCAGACCATCAACGGGTAGAGACTAATATATCAGCATATAATATACACTGCATTACAGGTTTAAGACTAAACTCTACTGTAAATTTCAATGATTCGTGTCGGCTACCCCCAGCTATGGGGTACGTGCCTGAGTATATATAAATAAAAAAGGCAAACATAGGGCCTCTAGAAACTTTAAGCAATTTTTTGGAGTTTGGGGGTTTGGCAGCATCACTCAAAGAATAACTTCACATCCATGATAACATGGTTCGGTCTTTAATTATTTCCACATAACTATTTTGATTAGCTCCTTTGCAATAATCTAAGTATTCCCAGTTTTGGTTTGTTTATTTTGCAAAGCTTTAAATTTTAATTGGTATACACCAGGGACAGTCACTACTCTCAAGGACAGAGTCCGTGTACTGGTGGCCGGGATTAATTTTTCACAGCCAGAGGCCTTCTCTGGCAAACCCATTACATTGCCACTTATAACTAATTTGGAAATGTGGAAATAGTTTCTGCAGTCGGCCCTAAAACACAAGAGGCTCATATTTATTTGTTTTTCTATAAGACGAAAGGCAGAACTGCCGGTGACGAGTGCCTCCCCCAAAATTGAAAGAGTGACATTGCCAAAATAAAGGAAGGTTAGAGCCAAAATGCCTGGACACAGATCTTGAAGCAATTTGAGTCATATACCCAAGTGATAATTTACAATAACTGCTACTGAAGAACTACTTATCTTGTATGAAGGTTTGTGATCCAGCCGGTGGTGGTAGTTAGTTCCCAGACTGTCCGGCCGATCAGTCCCGCCGGATCAGTCCAGAGTACGGTGTCGAAGGTTGTTAGCAGTGTCTGGCAAGGAAAAGGTTTGTCATTATGAAAATATAATTTACACAGGCCTCAAAAACTAAAAAATGCAAGCAGAATAAACAAATTTTAAAGACTAAACAAATATTTAAAAAATTCACTTAACACTCATAGCGGATAGTGGAATATATTTGACTGTGCCGCCCAGCGGGGGTTTTTACCGTAAACGAGCTGGTTTCCGTGCTCTTTTTCATGCATAAACAAGAGCCAGAGCGTAATACAAGTACTGTATGTATCCCTGAAAGGGCGATATGCGAGCTTTCCAATGACACCAGAACCATCCTTCTACGATCACTGGTGGTCTTGCAACAATCGTGCAACCGAATGGCAAAATCGGTAATTTCCTTAAATTATTAAGTGTGAAACGAGTGAGGGTGGAGTAGGGCGGAGTACATCTCAGTAGCTCCACAGCCACCGTGGCGAGCGGTCATGAGGTAACCTACACTCCTCCCACCGCTCCGCTCTCTCTGAGCACATTACGTGCTCAAAATTGCATGACTATAGCCGGGCCCGGCCACATTTATTTCACTAGACAATAGCCGGGCGCTGCCAAAGACTGGTTAACACTGCACTCTATATTCACAAAGCTAGGGCATAACCAGGTTGTAGAGACTTGACATTTGCCTTCAACATTTGCAAATGAAACTGATTTATGTATATACTCTGGCACATGCTGGGGGTGACCGAGCCCCAACTTTTAGGGTCCGGGACCACTTTTACTGTTCCCTCGCCCCTTTCGGTCTCATCTAGTAGGTGAGCTTTACAATGGAAGGAGGATTCCTAGCCACCTGTCCCCAAAAACATAAAAATTAACTTAATTATGGTTAAAGTACAAAAATAGATTTAGCTTATGTATCCTTCCAGTTTTTACAGTCAATTATCAAGATTATCTAACAATAATTTCTTAAAACTAACTTTATATATAAACAAATTAGCAAGAGGAATTTTAACAGGTGGAAAGTATTTGTGAGATTTAGACTGCAGTGCAAGAAAAGTAAAAATAAAGAGAAAATATGCAATAGAAAAATGTGATTGAAGACCTTTAAATTATTCTGAATGGAAGATCATAAATTTAGAACCATGAATAAGTCACGAAGGAACATTTACAACACACTAGTTTTGAAAGACAAATACCACTTCAGATATGTAGAGCGTTATTTAATTATAAAAGCCGGTATTAACAGGCTACAATCTTTACCTAGGCCTCAGAAGTGGCCAGTTAATGCAGAGGATATCAATAGAATGCAACACAAGGAGAAGTTAATTATGTAGAGCAGATTAACCAGACCACTGAGCTCCATACGGAACTCTCATAGGTCTGGCCCGAAGGATGCAGGAAAGAATAACAAATGATGAGCTGAAGACTTTTAGGTAAAGAGTATTAGTGAGGTGATGCGTACAAGTTGACTGGGATGGTATAGACAGAATGGATGAACAAAATTGGGTTAAAAAATGCATGTCTGTGATTGTGGAGGGAGCTGCACCAAGGGGTGGACATCGGAAAACCTGGGATCGCACTATACGTGCAGATCTCAAATCCAAAAACTTGACAAGTGAAGCATAACACCACCAATTGATATTAAAAGCCATCAGATCGGAGTTGCTAACAAACTAAATTCTACTGAAAGTCAAAATACAAATAGAGAAATGGCAAAATTGTAGAGTAATTCCAGTACATTACCTTCCTAATCTTAAAATCTTCTGCTTATGTAGTTTCCACAGCGATTTTGATAAGTTTTGTCTTAACCGTGTTCGTCCAAGTTTTAGTTTGTTTATTTTGAAAGTTTTACATTATACTGTAATTAACATAATTCCCCCCATTACCAGACGCCTTAAGGGGGGGGGGGGGGGGGACGTATTAATTTACTTTATTAAATAAATGTTTATTATTTCTTTAGTTTCCTCCCTGGACATCCATAAAGCTTAAAAACTCACCAACATCCACCTAAAAGATGAATTTGTAAATTTTTAGATACATTTTTTCCGGATAAAGAGTTTTTATAATTAGATTTTATATATAAAAAAATGCACCTCAATTGCATGAAAGGTCCGAATATTGCCAAAGAAACTGGGTTAAAGAGGTTAAAATTGCCAAATTATATAAAATTTCAGAACTAATGGGGCTAACAATGAAGGAGAAGGGGTCCAGAAAAAGCCAGCCAGCCTGCCTTAATGCCCGAGGGGATGGCCACAAATGAACCACCTGGATATACTTCCATGGGACGAGGAAACTCATTAAGATTATTTCAACCTTGGTCCTGTTCTCGGGAAGGATTAGTTTATTTAATTTTTTTTCCTATGTGAGTGAGTGATACGGCCTGTATAGAGTGCCTCCCCCAGAGTTGAAAGAGTGACTGGGCCAAAATGCTAAAGGGGGGGATGGTAGTTTTTTTCTGGGCCCCAATCTCCCTCATGTTTAGCCCCATTAGTTTAGAAATCTTGGGACTATGCCAACTAGTTTACCAATTTTAATAACTTTAAACCTTTTGTTTGTCAATATTAGGAGCTTTCACGCCATTAAAGTTTATTTTTTTTTCCTGCCCTGACTATGGCAGGACATTAATTATATAAAAAATTAACCTCACTTGCATGAAGGGTCCGAATATTGCCAAAGAAACTGGGTTAAAGATGTTAAAATTGCCAAATGTTATAAAATTTCAGAACTAATGGGGTTAAACATTGAGAAGGGGGTCCAGAAAAAGCCAGCCAGCCCGCCTTACGGGGGGATGCCTATTTTTATCTGGGTCCCCGTCTCCCTCACGTTTAGCCCCATTAGTTTAGAAATCTTCGGCTTATGCCAACTAGTTTAGCGATTTTAATAACTTTAAACCTTTTTTTTGTCAATATTAGGACCTTTCACGCCATTAAGGTGTAATTTTTTCCTGCCGACCGATAGCGAACCTGTAGTTTTAGGAGGAAACTCCTTTCGGTTGGGATATGTATACCAAAACATTTATAAATTTAACTTGACAAGGGATCACGAGTCTGAGCGGGTGGTGGTGGATGGGATAAAATTCCAAATGAAGCTACTACTTTTAAGCTCTTCGGTGGTCTAGTGGTTTGGGGTGTTTGAGTGCTGCAGCACTGGCCTGAGTTCGAACCCTGGCTGGGGCATGACAATATTAATTATATAAAAAATTAACCTCACTTGCATGAAGGGTCCGAATATTGCCAAAGAAACTGGGTTAAAGATGTTAAAATTGCCAAATGTTATAAAATTTCAGAACTAATGGGGCTAAACATGACTGAGAAGGGAGTCCAGAAAAAGCTAGCCATTCCCCCTTAATGCTTAAGGGGGGATGCCTATTTTTTTCTGGGTCCCCGTCTCCCTCACGTTTAGCCCCATTAGTTTAGAAATCTTCGGTTTATGCCAACTAGTTTAGCGATTTTAAGAACTTTAAACCTTTTTTTTGTCAATATTAGGGCCTTTCAAGCCATTAAGGTACCTTTTTTCCTGCCGACCGATAGCGGTAAAATTGACACCTGGATGGGGATTATAACCCTTTGACGCATTTATGACGGAGGTTGCCAGATTAGCAATAACAAATAGAGTTCGCCCTTATAATTAACACTCCAAAATTTGTTTTCTGCCCACAGCTAACTTAAAGACAACTGCAGAGGTTGAAGTAACTAAACTAAAGGTTTCTAAATACCCCTGATGGTAACAAAGGCTCAAAATCGCGTCATATGTCTGTTAATGTAAAACTTGCAAAATAAACAAACTAAAACTTATACGAACACAGTAAAGACAAAACTACTAATCAAAATCGCTGTGGAAACTACGCTTAAGCAAAATTTATAAATAAAAGAACTATCCACCACATAGGGTGTACATTACTACAAGAGCACTACAATTAATGTCAAAATGTTCTAACAAAATCAAATTTGCAACCTGACAAGACAATAGTACAAAATACATAACCCTCACTAACTATAGTGCCATCGGGTAAAAGTCTTAAAACAGTAGGCTGAATGGGGCCGAATGGATACAACCCAGAGAGAGAAAAAAAAAATAGGTAGACCCCTTTAGGAGTTTATCCAGCAAAAGTAGTTAACATTTTGTACTTGAGGGCTTTTACTTAAATATGTTTTAAGTGCGTGCGGAGTTACATGGGAGGGATACAAGACGAATGAGGAAGTAAGGTGTGGTGTGTAAGTAGACTGGAAAGTGTGAAAAGGAATACCTCGAGATGGTTTAGCCATATGGAGTGTATGAAGCAAGAGAATGACTAAGAGGGTGTACGAAAGAAAGATGGAAGGACAGAGCGAGTTAAACCGAGAGAAAAGTGGAAGGATGGAGTGAAGTAAGAGTGAAGGTGGTGCTAGTTGGGAGGAGGGGCATCTACCGACTAGAGACAGGTACATGGGGGCGTTTAGTTTGTGGCCATCCCTTCAGGGATTTCAATCTCGGCAAACATTTTAGTCGCCTCATACGACATGTGGGACACTGGATCCACTTTTACCCCACAGTAGACTAGAGGCCCATATACCACAGGTGATAATTAACACCACGTTCTTAACATTAATAATCTATTACAAACCCCAATGTACTTTAATAAACTAATAAAAGCATATAGTCCTCCTGGGATTCGAGCCCGGGACACAAACACCCAGAACACAAGCATTTAAACCATTACACCACCAACACAGTTATAACAAACTAGTAATTTACTTATCTTTGTGAAGGTTTAGAAGTATAGTTGGCTGCCATGAAGGGTTATTACCAGTCCCGTCCAAACACCAACACCATCACTCGCTACACTAGACCACCACCACCATCGCCATCTGTGGACAACATTTACTTGCTAGTATTTGAACCAAAAGTTCAAAAGCTAAATTTAATTACAGTATATACAGTATAGACAAAGATGATGGTTGAATAGAAAACTTTGTAGACTAAGCACTAGGCTATCAAGACCGTTAAAGGTTTATGCACAAGCCTACGATATATTCTACATGAATAAATTAATCAAAAGTGCAGCGGATGTAAGCAAAACAAAATAAAAAATACATAGATTCTAGTTACTAAAAGACTACCGGTAGAGGGGAGGTGGACGGGCAGTGAGGGAGATTTAGACCAAGAATGAGATGGATTAAATCAAAACCTACAAAACATTCATGTGGAGTGAGAGTGGCTCCACCTGACCGATTGAGAGGAGCATGGAGGCGATTTGTTCGTGGCCATCCCCTCAGAGATTGAGCCATCTAGCAATAATCTATTAAAATCGGTCTGTCCAAAATTGCTATTATAATAAAAAACTTTCAAAATAAACAAACCAAAACTGGGAAGACATGCAAAAGAAAGTCTAAATTGTTATGTGGAAATAATGTGGAAATTATGGAAATAATTAATTTGAAATAAAAGAAAACCACAATGTGTACGTACATCACTACATGGTCAAGTTAATTTTACTATTTTGGTGTGAGAGCTTTAGACATTAGGCCAGTAGCAGTTCCATGGGTAGTCTCGTTTCATGAACTATATATATTTAGAGGATTATGCAAAACTTTCAAAATACACTATGCAAAACAGGGACAAGATAAAGGCAAAGTAACTAATAAAAATAGCTGTGGAAATGGTAGTTTAATTACACCAACCAACTTCACATCTAAACTCAATGAAATCAACAAATACATGTGGCACTCTGAGGACTCTAACCCAGGATACATAGAATTTCCGCGGACTGTGCAATACGCTATCAACAGTTAAAATAAAATTTGAAATAAAAGAACAATCCATCACAAGTGTACATTACTACACGAGCAAGTTAATCTGGTTCCCAAGCAAACTAATCGCACATTTACAGTACTCTATACTGCATGGGGAACACTTCATACACTGCCACACGTCAGTAAAACAGACCCATATACCCCAGCTGATATTATCTATTTTTTTATTAATTTCACCACACCACCAAACACCAATGAAATTAATGAAAGCATATAGGACATCCAGGATTCGAACCTGGCTTATCACGCAGATTTTTTAGACACTTTAATTATAACTAGTAATGTACTTCTCTTAAAGGTGTGAAGTGTAGTTAGCTGCCAAGAAGGGTCATCGGTCTGGTCCCAACATCAAAATCTGTGGAAACCATTTAATTACTAGTATTTTAACTAAAAGTTCACAATCTAATAAGACCAGGTAAATGCTTAAGTTTGTTTATGGATAATTTCTAAAATTAACAAAAATACGTAATTACACTTTACTGAAAAATATGGAATGGCAATAAAATTTTCCAACATGGCTATTACAAATATTATAAAGAGTCTTGTTATTGGGCGGATCACCTACCTCTGACAGAGTATCTTAGCGTTTACTATACCCCTTTGAAAGGACAAGCCTAACCTATCCTAGTATTATAGGTGGGGGCTGTCTCCCCCACACTCCCTCCCCCACCGTTTGACAAACTTGGGTGTTTAAAAGACGTACGCCTGGTAACAACGCATTCCGAGAACTATTCACTGAAGTCTCAGATTCATCCGGGCACCCACCCTAGCCCAGCTCTTGAGCAGGGAGTGCATATATTGGTAAAAATCTCATTTATATTGTAAAACTTCCAAAATAAACAAACCAAAACTTATACGATCACATTAAAAAGAAACTTTCAAAATCGCTATGACAGTATATGCACAATAAAATTCTTAATTATACGAAGATACCTATTTTGTTTAACTAATTTTAACATTCACATGAATTTCCTAGTCTACTTTATATTATCAAACACTTATTGGCTAAATTGTCAAAGTGGTTATATATACTGCACTGTACTCTACTCAAATTAGATTAATTTAGTTTTCGAAACTAATGTTAAAATCAAATTGCATAATTCATAGTAATTTTACATTCACAAGTCACTTTATATAAATTTGCGTATAAACTTAAATAAATTCGCTTGATTTTCGGTATAAGTAAGGTGTACCAGCAGCACAGAAATAAGAATAAAGTGAAAAATTAAAATATAAGAAAAGACCAGCACGTAAGTATAAATAAACAGCCGCACTGTACGAAAGTGCTGTATATACTTATACATTACCTTAACTTTATTCTGGCATAAATCCAATATAAAACTTGCAAAAATAAACTAACCAAAACCGAGACTACAAAATAAAGACTAAACTTACAAAAATCACCAAGCAAGATGTCCCCCAGCACCAGAACTCTAAAGAATTAAGTTAAAATTGAATAAAATAAACAAGACTAGCATTAGAATACAAAACTTGCAAAATAAACATACCCAAACTTCTGCAAACAAAGTAAAAATACAAAACTAATAAAAATCGCTATGGAAGAATTATAAATAAATCTTAACGGCCAACACTAACTAAACTCCTCGTCAACTCAACCCATTGGTAAAGTTCACTTTAATCATTAGCCCTGGTTAGATTGAGATAGATTATACGCTTTCATTTCATCCGACGGTAAATCGAATCCCTTAGCAGCTAATTTTTAGATATTAATGGAAAAATATGAAACTACGGTCTCTGCATCATAAAGTTTATACAATTAGCACCATATTTCACTAAATAATAAAAATCTTTATGGGAACTCTGCAATTTACCGTCAGTTAAAAAGAAACTAGGTATAGGTTAGTACAGTAGTGGACTGGAATGACTAATATTTGGAGTTAGTTTTTAAATTATACCGGTACTAAGTTAAGTTAGGTGGTTAGATTAGGCTAATAACTAAATTGCACCATTTCAAAACATTAAATATGAAGGAAAACCAGGGAATTAAAAAAAATCTGTTATACTATTTGGAGCCATTGCTAGAATTCTACCGATAGTGTAGTTATATATAAATTATAATAGAGCAACAGATCTAGTACTTAATTACCCCATGCTTATTATTTCTAACAATGTTAAAGTATTCCTATAAACTGCTGAAAGTTACTTTGAGTTAGGACATCGCATAATGTCAAACTACCCTCTTTATAGTCAGTTCAATTTTTACCCAACATTTTACTACATATTTCGCTAGAATATCTTCGGAATACTGTAGCAGAGTAATGATAAACATCCCAAATTACCCAGTTAGAAAAAATATATTTTAGTAACAGTAGGTTAGTATATAGGGTTAAACTGACCAGGAGTTTAGTGTGCCGTACAAATCTAGTTTCAGATATTTTTTAACATTAATTTAAACGAAGATCAAAGACATTAGTATAAAGTAAAGATCCATTAATGCAAACTAGCTGTGGTAATAGCAAAACTAACAAAATTAACACTCCACTGAAAATCACCCCTTCCAAACGGCAACAAAGCGTAAAAGATAAGAAACTGTTCTCGACATTAATAATAAATAACAAACCCCAATGTACTTTAATAAACTAATCATAACATATGGTTCTACCGGGATTCTTCCGGCATCTCTTCAGTGGATTGACCTCTCAATCTACTAAGATTGGAAGCCAAAGAGTCACATTTTTCCTTTGCCTCTCAACTTTCTCTTCATAATTGCTGAGGGGCACAGGGCCCTGTGTGGGGCTTTAGTTTCCCGGGTGTTTCTGCACCCTCTTCAGCTCCCCGCCATGGAGTGGCTTCGGTCACCCAGGTTTTATTGTAGTCGGCAGGGAGGGTTCTGTGGGGGCGCTCTGTTATGGCCTTTGCCTTGCTCGGGACTGTTCAGCCAGGCAGCTTGGGGAACCGGGATTCGAACTCTGAACACCATACCCAGGTCACCTAAACCATTACACAAACAAAACTACTTCGCAGCACTGGCCTTTTCATGTGGCAAGAAAGCGTGAAAGTATATAATATAAAACTCCGAAAATAAAAACTTATACGAACACAGTAAAAAGACAAAACTAATAAAAATCGCTGTGGAAGAAACGCTTTAGCAAAGTAATTATAAATAAAAGAATCATTTATGGCTACCCTGTTCCTGTCTCCATTATTGTCCACCAGTTAAAGCACAATTCTGCCCAAGAACCCTAACCTATCCTAGTACAGTATTATGGAGAGGCTACCGCCCCCACACCCCCGCTGATTGAGTAACTGTTAACTGTAGAAATCCAGTTGGTGAGGAGTAATAGGCCTAGCCTATATTATAAAAATAGAGTCAACTTTAAGACATTACCCTAACTCAACCTTACCCAACCTATCCTAGCATTATGAGTGGGGGCTGCCGCCCCCACAACCCGCTGGTTGGGTAACCGTGCAAAAACCAGTATTATTGGACATAAATCAGGCTAATCCGGCAACGAGTGGGCAGAGGTTCACAACAATAACATAAGTGCGGCGGCGGACTTAAGTTAAAATGAAGATAAATCTACAGTTATACTAACCCTATTTTGTCGCTATTCTGTTGGTACTAATGGGTTACTATTATTAGTAGCAGACTTAGTTTGATGATGCGCGGAAATTTATATTTGACTTTAAATAGATACATTGAAGTATTACAAACCTTCGCGAACTCATAAACAAGAAAAGTGAGCTGGGATTAGACCGTCGCGCACCCATAAACAGGGAAAGTGAGCTGGGTTTAGACCGGTCGTGAGACAGGTTAGTACAGGCTAATGTTAAAAATACTAAAATGAGACTGTCCTCGGTATTAAACTATATAAACCAAGAAAAAAAAAATTACCTGAAAAACTATCTGGTTGGTGATCATTGTTATCAAAAGAAGTGTTTTTCCAGTTTCAGAGTCTGCTGAACCATCCAAAAACACGCTAAAAGGCGTGTTTTGAAGGGGGGAGGTGGGGGAGGGGTAGTATAACTATATTTACAAATATGAGAAATAATCATATTACGGTACCCATTAATTTCGAAAGTTTAAAGCTATGGGATTTGTTTTAATCTTTAGGTTACGGTACTTGCCATGAACCATTAAGATTGCGCTGCCAGCCTAGTTGTGGCGCGGCTCTTAAATATGGTCTTAATAATAATAATTACTGTACTTATCTGTGAAAGCTGTGACGTGGAGAAGTCTCAGCCTACTGGTTCGTTAGTCCAAAAGGTATTCTACGCAGGGCTCAAACTCCGCACCCATCTGTACCTGTGGGGAGAGTAGAAATTAGAATATTAGAAGCCTTTCCTAAACGTGGCACACTAATAGATGGCCTAATATGAAACACCAAAACTAGACTAGGCTAAATATTAGGCGAAGAATCAGAAAAAGTTTGCTCAGATTTAAAAAAAAAAAAAAAAAAAAAAAAAAAAAAAAAAAAAAAAAAAAAAAAAAGCCTAGGCTTAAAAACAAAATAGCCTAAATAGTTTAATAAAGTTGCTCTGATTAGGCCAATGTTGATGGGGGGGCCAGTGCTCTCCCTCACCCCACCATTTTTTCCAATTTACACCTAATTTCCCTTACCTACTGTAAATGCGCGATTAACCCAATAAATTCCGCCATTTGACTGTATCTTCATATTAATTAATAATGGATAGCCTAGCCTAGGCTAAGTTAATGCATAGCCTATCCTCTACTCAAATTTAAAAAAAAAAAAAAAATCGTAAGGCTGCTCTAGTAGTCTTCAAATGGTAGTTTTAATGTAGACTATACTGTAGGCTATATTCAGTTATTCCTATATTAGGCCTAGCCTACCCCTACAGTAGGCCATCCCTCAACTCAAAATCAAACTTTCCCAAACTCTGCCATCGGAATTGCAACTATGAATGAGAATGGCTACACAAATTGCTTACCTCACTTTTTAACTATGAAATACAGCATAATACAGCTGTAAAATTAAACCATAAATAATCAGTTCACATTATCGATCGTAGCAAACAAGGTGGCCAAATTCGCCACCGGTCAATGGCGGCGACCAGCTGCTTCCGTGTAAATCACAAATGGCAGATGCGAGCCACATTTGCGATCCACAAACTTATTAAAGGGAAAAATACATACAAACTAACAAATTAAAGTTTTAAGTCAAATAGATTAAAGTAAATACATTTTAGCAGACCACGTAATCAGATTGCCCCAAATTTAGTGACTTAATGTGGTTATAGCTCAATTCTGATTGGCTGTAGTCTGCTAGTTTCCGAGCTCACGATCACCGATAATTTATAGAAGAATTAGAATACTCTTATTACCTAAACAACGAAAACTATAATAAGAGACTTACACCAACGCTAGATCGTCGAAACTGCTGCAAAACCGTTGAATCTCACGGCAACTGAAGAGGGTGGCTTCCGAGCTCCCGATCACCAAGGATATTCACACACGAGTGACTGCTCCAGCTCAAGTCCAGTCAACTTTGCCTCCTTTACCCCCCCCCCCCCCCCATCCCTCTTGCCGTTCCTTCTCTCTGCTCCCCGGCCCCCCTCCCCCCTCCTCTTCCCGTTCTTTCTCTCTGCTTTTATATTTGGTGAGGTTCGAACACCCTTGGTCGAATCATTTCGCGGCAATTTAGCCAATTTTGGGTTGATCGAATCTTTACGTCTCGATATTAACACTAGACGATATTATACAGCTTAGAAAGGGCCTTTAGTAATCAAGGCGGAAATATATCTCAATTAACCTTTTGAGTTCCACAAATACCTTCTGAACTTTATAAAATCGTCTAACAATGGCCTGAATATAATGAAGCCAGGTGTCATGGTATTGTTGACCGAGTTAAAATAATTGTTTCACTCGCGTATTCGAACCTTAATGCTCTATATTTAGCATAAAAGTCGCTATATCCGCTAAATAAAGCCTGAACCGTGGCTACAATAATTAATGTTGGTGGATACAAAACAAAGAATATGACTCGATAAATGTCACATTTTATTAATGCTTTAGAAGTTATAATCTCCAAAAACAGCTGTAATTAACATTGATAGATAACAAAGATTATTTCATACAGTAAATATCTCAAATATCTAGCATAAAAGTTGCTAAATTAGCAACGCTGCTCCAGATTGTTGACGATTCGACTCGCGTAAACGAAACGATACTCGCTTATTTTCGTAATTATACTGTTTAATCCACTTATGTATAGTATAAACGACTTGAGTAATTAAGCTAATAGTTTATGAGTTATAGAGGGCAGTGGTCTAGATAATTGGCCTACCTATTATGAATGGACTATAGTAATTGACCACTTGCGAGTTTCAGGCTAGAAGGAAGTTGGAGCCGTGAACATCGATATTAAAGATAAATTTAATAATAATGTGGATTTCTGATGAATAAAACGTATGATTAATTTGGTTTTCTGTATTTTTAGATGTATTATGACCGTATTTTAACTGATAATTCTGCTAAATATTGATGGCCACAGCTCCAACTTCCTTAAAGACCGAAACTCGCAAGTGGTCAATTGCAAGATTTGATCTATAAGGAAGTTGGAGCTGCGGCCATTGATATTTAGTAAAATTATCAGCTAAAATACGGTCTTAAAACATTTATAAATATATAAAATCAAATTGATCATACTTTTTATCCATCAAAAACCCACATTATTATTCCATTTCTTGTTAATATCGATGTTCACGGCTCCAACTTCCTTATAACCTGAAACTCGCAAGTGGTCAATTACAAACCCGCATTATATAACAAACAAGTTGTATTTATTGGTCGTTTACATATAGTTGAAATTAATGTTGTTTATGCACTAAGGGGATATGGCCTTATTTATTTGTTAATTGATATATATATATATATATATATATATATATATATATATATATATATATATATATATATATATATATATATATATTTTTTTTTATTTTTTTTATTTTTTTTCCCTCCCTAGACCTCCATCAACCTGTACAAATCACTCCCTTACCCCCCTTCAAAATACATTGGTACATTTTTCGGTAGAAAAATGTCCCCGTCTTAAGCCGGTCACTCTTAAAATTACAGGCTCGCTTTCACTCGCCAGGAAAAAAATCGACACCTAAATGGCACGAAAGGTCTTAATATTGACAAAGATATGGGGCGTAAAATCTTAAAATCGCAAAGCTAATGGCTGAACGTTATATAATTGTGCAGCTTAGGAAGGATCTGTGGTGGTAAAAAGGGTTAAGTGGTTTAGTTCGAAGCCTTATAATTGCTGGAGGTTCTTTGTAAAGTAAGGAAAATCGTCTAATAGTTGCCAGAATATAATGAAACACCGGTACTGAAGGGGTTAATGGGGGATGGGCTGGTTTTTCTGTCCCCCTTCACCCTCGTGTTTAGCCCCATTGTTTATTTAGGTTTTAAGACCTTCGCCCCATTAGTATGTCGATTTTAAAACCTTTCGTCCCATTTCTATATCAATATCAAGACCTTTCGTGCCATTTAGGTGTCATTTGTTTCCTGGCGAGCGGTAGGAAGCCTGTAATTTTAAGAGAAACCGGCCTTCAGCCTGGAAATGTTTCTACCGAAAAATGTACACATTTATTTTGAACGTGGTAGACGTCTAGGGAGTGTTTTTTTAAGCTTGAAGGTCTAAGGAGGAAACTAAAAAAAAAACACACACGATTATAAAAATATAGGCCTACATAAATGAGGCCATAAATACGCCCCCCCCCCCCCCCCCCCCCTTAAGGTACACATATATTATCTGATCTATCTATCTATCTATTGCCGGACGCCTTACTCCCCTTACGAGGGTGACCATACACAGATGCCGCCAGCGGACCTATTCCCTGTGAGTGACAACCCGAGCCATTTTAGTAAAGGACTTACAGGATTAACCTCTCAATTTAGGATCCGTCCGACTCCGAGGCCCTCTGTGTATCTTGTTAGCACTATTTTTCTACAGTGGTGTTTGGCTAATTCATCCACTAACCTGCCTTACCCTCAGGTAAGCAGTACGGATTTGTATCAGGTTTACTCCCCTAGACAGGTTGCCAACCAAGGCTGACGAGTCCCATCCACCCGGATTTGTATAAGGTTGTCTCCCCTAGATGAGTTGCCGACCAAGGCTAACGAGTCCCATCCACCCGGCCATCCACCCATATTATCTTATGCAGTAGTTAAATAATATAACCAAATAATTAATGGTGTTATGGCAAATTATTCATGTGAGTCAATCATACTTTGTTTGTTCATACATAAGGTTATCTATCTATATGCTCAGGCCCAATCCACACTTTTCCTATTGCCCCCCCCCAACCCCTCTATTTTATTATTATTTGTTTTTCTTTTTCTTGGGGGTGGCCGACTCAAGACAGAGCAAGAACAGGAAAACACAAAACAGCGAACAAACACAGACAAAACACAAAATTCGCACACATTATAGAGTGGGTATATATTGATGAGGCCAACTGTACAAACTAGTGACGGTTAAGGTTTCCAGGGATGGTTTCTCAGAAAGTTTAATGGTTTCGCTTATTTTCCACAATGTATGGGACCTCAATTTCGTTCAGGAGGGGTATAAATAAGGAGAGAATTTTGCGAAATTATCAGTCGAGTTTTGGACACCATACAATAAGGATCACCATCACCTCTGATGCATCATCCAGGTACTGTGAACGTTATTAGTTTGATTATAATCCTGGTTATATATATTTGTTATTAAATTAAATTTGTTTCACTAATTGGTAACTCTATATCACTTTAATTTAAATTGGTTGCTTTGTTTCTTGTAGACTGTGGGTTATTTATAATTTAAATTAAACTGATTCCCTTTACCATTATCTTACTGAATTTTCAAGTAGGTTGTGTTAAAGGTGAACTATAGGGATGAACGAAAAAAACTTAAGATTAAGGGGAGATCTCTACTTCAGGGATTTTTTTCTTTACTCTTTTCTCCATGTTTAGCCCCATTGCTTTTGATATTATAAAACTTTTGCCCCATTAAGTTTAGCGATTGGAAGAACTTTCACTCCATATTAAGACTTTTCGTGCAATTCAGGTGTCTATTTCTACCGAAAAATTTACAAATTTATCTTTAAAGGGACTCAAAGGAGTGTAATTTTAAGCTTGATGGAGGTCTAGGTAACAAACTAAATACCTCTTTAATGCAGGATCATAACTTGGCATGAATATACTGTAATATGTATATGGGCAATATAGATATAATAACATTAAACTCTAGAACAAAATGATAATATATATATATAGTCTGTGACTAATTGGCATTTTCAGCCAGCTGCAGTGACTCTTGTGTAGAGACTTTGTTTGTAAAAAAGATTATCTTTAACAGTGCTTTTTTTCGTTATTAATAACTTTCAATTCAATACTCAAGCTCTGCAAAAGATCAATTAACGTCCTGATGTGGTGCAAATCTAGAAATAATCTCGGCTCGCCAGCAATTGACATACATTCAGTGTTTATGTATGTTTAGCCTGGTCCAGAGTTGAGGGAACTATTTCGTATTTATAATCTAGTTTCATGTTTAATTTATATATCCGTCCCTTGACCGGACAGTGGTGGAGCCAAATGTTGAGCTGTAAACTTGCATACAAATTTTAAGTTAATCAAATAAAACGCAGATTCACATTTTTCCCATGTCGATAGTTCCCGCCATTGGCCACCGTGATGTCTCGGTAAAAACGCCAGTTCGCGCCACATAAAATGACTTTGAGAGAAGCTATATTTCTATATTATTAGAACAAATTTATTAGTTCTTCAGTATATCTATTGTCAGACTCCTTAATCCCATTAACTCTTTCACTCCTATGACTCTGAGGTTGCCAGATTAGCAATAAGAAAGTTTTCTCACACTTCTAATTAACTCTAAAATTAGTTTTCTGCCCACAGCTAACTCCTAAGACAACTTCAGAGGTTTAAGTAACTAAACTAAAGTTTTCTAAATACCCCTGATGGTAAACAAAGGCTTTAAAGTATCCCTAATCGGCTCAAAATCGCGTCATATGTCTGAGAGGGTTAATGGGGGTGGCCATACACAAAATGCCTCTTTCAGTATCACTTACCTAAAAAAAAGCTGATCCCAATGGACATTGTAGTTTGGATAGGTTTCATCCCTGGAATTCACATTTAAATGCACGGGTGTTTTCTTGGTAACTAAAGCTATAAATTTAATCGGATGTTTAACTAATGACTGATTTGTGCTTACCTTAACTGAGTTTTGTGTTAGTTTAAGTTTACTTGAAACTTTTAATTTAATGCTAAAAGTTTTAAGTTAAATAGGCCTGTAGGTTTATTTTTGTTATTACTTCATAACTGTATAGGCCTATGGTTTGAAAGATTATTTTACTGAAAATTTTAATGTTTTCTCTCCTAAGGTAATGTTCATGGTTCTCCTGATGCTGAATGAACCTACCCCATTAAACCTGTTCAGCCCGTGGTAGCCTACTCCAGCCCTGGGTCTACGGAATTAAAACTTGGAATCTTCGAAAGTACTTTTTTTAGAATTTTGAAAATTTGTTCTGTACTAAAATGTTTTGCAAATAAAAATTCAAATTTACTTTAGTATTTACTTCCCTGAAGTGTGCAAATTATTTAAAAATATATGAAAGAATTTTCTAAATTGGCCTACTAGCCTATATTACTAAAATGGCAGCCAAGCAAATTTAACGAAACTAGCCTTTACCCTACATAAAACTAAAATTGGTGCACATATAATTTAAAAGAGTTGTGGTTAATTAGTAAGACTTCCTTTATCATTTTATGTTATCTGCCTTGTGTGGGCCGATCGGCTTTCTGCACACAACAATTTTCGCATGTTCTGTTAAATTATAATTAATAATCTTCAAAATTTTAAACTCTAATACTATTTTAAAGTAATTTTATTTTTTGGATTAGAGATTTTTTTTTAAAGCTTTATCTAATTCATGGAAATTAGTTTTTACCCATTATCCAAAATAATACCAGTTACTAACTTAAACATTGCCCCCGATAGTGGTAAGGGCTATGAAGAATAGGGAAGTTGAGTTAAAAATCAAATGTACTGTATTGCAATTGTAAGTAATAGTTGGCTTGAGTTGGTGACGTTTAGCCTCTTTAAAACTAAATTTGTTTAAACTTTTTAAAGACTGTTCGAACGGATTTCATGGGGTGGAATGGGCAATAGCCTAGCCTATGTTCTAAATATGCTTAACTTTGACAAATTAGCCTAACCTTCCCTATCCTAGTATTTTATTATGGGTGGGGTCTGTCCCTCTCCGCTGGTTGGATATAAGTGCTAACGGTAGAAATCCAGTTGGGGTAGAGTGAAAAGCCTTATGGCCTGTTCTACAAAAAATAATGTAGTAAACTTTGAAAAGACTTTAGCCTAACTCCACCAAAATTACCTTACCTACCCAAGATTATGGGTGGGGGGGCTGCTGCCACGACATCTCTGCTGGTTGGGTAATTGTGCAAAAAAAAAAAAATAAAAACAAATGGGACTTGCAGTGAGGTTCACAACACGAGTGTGGCGGCGGACTTAAGTGAAAATAAGATCCTAGCTGTGGTAAACTATCCATGGAAGTTAAAATATTACTAACTTATAATTAATAAAATAAAATTAATCTAAATTAAAACTAAACTTATCTAAATTTAATTCAATCTGAAACTAGCTAATTTATATCCAAAGGTCTCTCATAATAAATGTATATATAGGGTAAGGTTATAAGGGTTAATATACTAGCCAGGAATTAACAATCTAATAGTTCCACGTGGCAATGCGGCAAGGGAGAACGTTTTACCCAATATGGCGGACAACGGGGAACGAGACTTCGGTCCCGAGGCTAGAGTCGAGTAAAAGAAAAGTGATTACATGGGAATGGACATGAATATTATGCTTATCTGTCAGTCCGTCATGGCGTCGATGAGAGCGTCGTAATGGTGTAGATGTTTCTATTGTGATTAGAGGCTCAAAAGCGCGATCAACGGAGGGCGGAAAATAGATGTTAACTGGTTGGTGTTTGTGATTCGTGAAGGTGTTCCTCAAAGGCACACCTTGCTGCCTTGGCAAACGCCAGGAGCCCAAATTATCGTACCGCATCTAGGTTGCTCTATACGATAAATTATATTAATATAGAAGATAAATTCATATATACTACATAATACCATGGCAATATTGCTTAATAGCATATTAGGCCTTTTATAACTTAACTTATTTACAATCTTATAATATACGATCTACTCGTCCTACGTCGTGCTGTAGGAGCGACGGTGACGTCAGACACGGAATCACAGAAGTCTTAGCCTATCGTATTTACGATATTAAGTGTTTATTACCATTATTTTTCGGAAGTTTAAACCTATGCGAACAATTGTTATATGTTATGTTTGCCATTACCCAGTAAGATTGCGCTGCTAGTTGTGGTGAGGCTCGTAAATGGTCCAAAATAATTGATAGCCTACCTTATGGCATGGGTCGAATAAAAGTTACTATGGTTGTCTCAACCAATGATGGCCAATCTATCCGAAGCCCTTATAACTAAACCGTTTATACATCGCCATCTATATCAATGACTTAGCTATGTTAGGATCCGGGCGTAGTTTCTAAGGATTCCGTCTTCGATAGGAAGGGTTAATGTCCGGGCCTGGCGTGGGTAATGTTAACTGGAGGTCAATGAAGCACGTCTTGACAGTGTAGGGGTATATTAGCTTCTGGTCGAAATATGTATAATTTTGTTAAAAGGGTTCATTCCCTCTTTACTTAATCATATAAACTGAAGTAAGTCTTGAGTAAACAGATTATCCTAGAGTCCACAAAATTATAGCAAACCTGTGGATCCTCCGAAATAGCCCCGTGATAGCGGGAAATTCAAACTATCCAAAATGCAGTACCTCATTTTATTCAGAAGTTTTATAACTTAATTACCTTGGCCAAGGTAATTTAATTAAAATCTTATTATTCTTTACATTGCAGAAAGTAGAATTCATCAGAGCTGCGGAAAAGATTATTTTTGGAATTGTTCATTAGTGTGAACAGACTTGATTGGAAAACTATAATCTGGGCAATAAATGTGGCATGGACTAAGCAGTAGTTTGAGGTTTGGATAAAGCTATAGTCGCCTGAACATGAGAAAGGTCCTGAACTGGTAGAAGTCTAGGCCTACCAATGGTGTGTAATTAGGAAATTATTTTAAACATGTGGAAGGAGTATTGTGGAACTTTCTAATAGTCTGTCTGAAATACAAACTTATATTAACAGATTGATGCCATTGACTAACTCTTTACACTAATATACCCATTACAAGTTTGGTAATACTGGTACTGGATATGTTCTAGATTGGATAAAAAACACCATCTGAGGAAGAGTACTATATTGACGTTTCGCAGATAGCATCAGGTCACTAACTAATACTGGTATCTCCACTTCAATGTTCTCTATTGCTAGTACCACTAATTTGTATTGTCCGTATCACCACTGTATCATTAATTGTTACGATTATTATCATTTTATACTAGTAGTGGAGTGGTGTTACCTTGTATGCATGTTTATATAATGTAAAATAAAATTGGGACGACAAGATAAACGCACAAAGGAACTAATCAAAATCGCTATGAAAATAACGCTTAATAAAAGAACACAACCACCACATAGGGTGTACATCACTACATGAACACAACCACCACATAGGGTGTACATCACTACATGAACACAACCACCACATAGGGTGTACATCACTACATGAACACAACCACCACATAGGGTGTACATCACTACATGAACACAACCACCACATAGGGTGTACATCACTACATGAACACACCACATAGGGTGTACATCACTACATGAACACAACCACCACATAGGGTGTACATCACTACATGAACACAACCACCACATAGGGTGTACATCACTACATGAACACAACCACCACATAGGGTGTACATCACTACATGAACACAACCACCACATAGGGTGTACATCACTACATGAGCAAGTTAATTTGGTTCTCAAGCAAACTAATCGCACATAACTATGCACTATCGTCATACTCAAGGAATTTGTCAGTTTGGGACCTCCTGGTAAATTTTACTAAATTCTGTATGAATAAAGAAACTGCAATTTGTATCTATAGTCATTCCTCTATCTTCTAACAATTGTACTACACATTTTCTCCATCACAATGGAAGTATTCCTTCCCCTCTACCTCCCCTTGTATCTGACTCACATTCTCTTTGGAAGCCTTTTATCTTCCATTTGCTGAACATGACCATACCAGCACCCTTCTGTTCACTCTTGCTGACAAATGTTCCTGCTGCCCCACTCTATGTATCTCTTCATTCCTCAATCTGTCTACAAGTCACCCCAAACATATCCAGCAGCTCGCGTATACTTTTACGATTCAGATTATGCTCAATTGCTCAATAGTATGCTTGACGAAACAGCATATTTCTTATCCAATTAATATTAAATTTCACAGAAGGAAATTCTTACCTTCCACAAACCACACATGCAAGCATAGGATATTAAATTAACAAAATATACATGTCAAATTTATTAAACTTACATTCTCCCACGACAATTTTTGTTAGCATTTCATTACCTTCTCAATCAGATGAGGCATGTTTTAGTTTCATTTTCTAGAAGACTACTTGGAATAGTCTTAAAAGACAATAATTTCATATCACCAACCCACCAATTAACTTACAAATACACCTAATTAATGAATACATGTGGTACTCCAAGGATTCAAACTTAGGATACTCGCACCGAAATTCCGAGCACTAACCTTTTATTGAAATAATGGAAAAGCAAGCACCACCACCAAGCAATTTTGATCCTATGACCACCAAACCTCAAACCCACAAGGTAAGAACTCCTAGCCCAACAAAAGGCACCTAAGATACTACTGGTCATCGGGATGACATGTCCCCCAACACCAAGGAACAACTTATCCATCACCATAAGTGAAATAACAGGGAAACAGTTAACCAAGCATTCACCACCACCAAACAGTTTTCCCTCTCATCCTACCACACCACCTCACCACAGTGGAAGAATGGGAAACAGTGGCCGAGTAGAGGAAAGAGCCGGGAACGAAAGGACATGGCTGAGCTTCCCGCCACACCGCCAGGAGACCATCGTAGGCGGAGCTTCCTACCACACCGCCAGGGGAAAAACAATTCAAGGTCACCTCCCTGTACCAACAATGATATATCCTACAAACCCGGAACACGAATTGCTACCATCAATATGACACGTCCTCTAACACCAGAAGAGGACTTACTCATCACCATCAACAATTCCAAAGTCCAGGAAAATAAAAGCAAGAAACGGAAAAGACTAAATTCTCCCACTAACCCTCAACTCAACAAGGGCACAACCCCCAGCCCAGACAAACGTGCTCGAACCATTACCTACAAGAGGGACTGTCCTCCAACACCAAGAAAGGACATAGTCATCAACCGAGACAATGCCAAAGCACCAAGAAAGGAAAGAAGCGAGAAAGACAGGCGACACCAAGAATGGCACCATCAAAACCGTACCTACCCTCGTCCTCGTTGCCCACCTCCGGGACAAAGGAAGCCGAGAAGTAGGGTCCAGACAGCCCACCCCCACTCAAAGCCACAGGGAATTAATCACAAGATACCGGCTGCCAGGTGCCTTTCTGTCACCTAATCACTCCACCGACCTGGCAAGGTAAAAAGGGAGATATATACTCCCGCCGATTTTCATTTAAGTATCTCAATTTAGAGCCGTTTCTTGTGGTCAATGGGCGTAAGGACAGCTTGAAGATTGAGGGCTCAGTTGAAGAATTGTTCTTGTGGTCGATGGACGGAAAAACAATTGCGATACTGAAGTCACTCACCAAGGCTGGTTTATTAGACTCTTTGAAGGAAGCTAACTAATATCCTCCCCTACCCCAACCCCGGCGCTATTGTGGATATAAGTACGCTACCGAAGGGATAGTAGCTTTATCCGGGATAAACCAAACCGCAAGAAACTCCTCAACCCTCAGTTCTGCATCAAAGTTCTTTCAAAGACCAGAGTAGTCAGTTCACTCCTGCGTTAACTCGATTCTATTTTACCTTTGCGATGGCTAGGTAGATAGTATTCAAGGTCCCAATTCAAGAACTCTAGTAAAACTGTGCTAACCCAGTTACGACAGGACAACCCCCCCACGGCCAACGCATCTACCGAAGATTGGATTACTTATTCTACACATCTAAAGTGAAGTTGTTATACCTATAAGTTATAGAGGATCTAACTGTGGAAAGAATATATACTTAGTGTCTTCTCAGAGAAAGAGTATACAAAGATCAAAAAGTGGAAAGTAGTCAAAATATATCTACCGGGTATATAATTATAAAGAAGTATTCTAGAAACATCGGATACTACGAGCTTATGCAAAAAGCGAGAGAAAGGAAGTACAGTACTAGTGAAACCCAAATAAATCAGGGAAGTACTGATAATAATTCTGGTAAAACAAATAACAAATAAATTCAAGTTAACTTATACGTAAGCACCATAGTGAATTAACACATATAAAATAATTACGTTCAGCTTCCAATCCAGAATAACTCTACGCAGGTAAAAACCAAAAGTTCACATATATAATTACTACGTAGCCTTTCTAAGCACAAGTGTAAATCCTCGATTGAAAGGAGTGCTATTCTTATCTCTGAAATAAATACAGGACAAGTGTAATCTTTAAATTAGAAAGCGGTCCCCCATACTCACTTAGATATTACATAGAATAATCCAGTCTTACGAGTCAGACGTAGTGGAGCCTCGTTCGTGCATCTATTATTGTTGTTCTTGACCATTTTGTTCTAGTCTTACGTATGCGATGTTTTTGTGCCAATAAATGGAATATGAATGCACGTCTTGTGATAATTATCCTCTATTTTCTTTCTGTGTCTGTGGTAAAACAATATTGACTTCTCCAGTTAGGAAGAACCCACTTAATCAAACCAATCAAACCCCAGTAAAAACCTGGCATAACAATTACACTATCAAGACAAAGCTGTCAGTGGCACAGTAACTTGTTGTTGATAATGCCGAGGTCCTAATTACATGATTGCATGGTAGTGGTGTACAGATATGTGGATATTAAAAGTTTTTTTATTTTCAAAGTTAAATTTCCAATAAATTTAAAAGCATTTTTCCACATAAAGAGTTTGTTTAGTGTGATGTCGTTTTGATAGTTTTAATTTTAATGAGTTCGTTATATTAATTTGAACAATAACTATTGAGTTAGCTTTAAAGTTTTATATGTTAACCCTTTGAGTACCAGCGACGCTTGTTATATTTTTTTTTTAGCTGTATTTACACAACGAAAAGGAGCTATAGGTCTTAAAATCGCCAAACTAAAGGGCCGAACGTCTTAAAATCTAAAACTAATGGTGCTAAACACGAGGGAGAAGGCGACCATAAAAACCAAGCATTACCTCATTAAGCTATCATGTCATAGCATACAAATTAAACTAATTCATTAGTCTTATCTTAAATCAAAGAACCTACAAGTGAGGCAGCTCTTAACAGGGCTGCCTGGAGCGCCGCCATTAGGACGTGAGACCAGAACCGCGCTTAGTGTGGAGCGTTTGGTCTTTAAATTTATGTATGTATGTATGTATGGACCTTGGTGATCCCTGGTCTCTGGGTCTTCTCCTGGATGACCTAGATGTGTGTGAATTTGTGTTTTGTGTGTTCATTGTTTTGTGTTCTGTTGTGTTGTGTTGTCCCTAATCGGGCTCTGTCTTGAGTCGGCCACACCATCTACACCAGTCAGGGCGGTTATTACCACCTGAAAAAACAAGTATAACATCAACATCATCCCAATAACCACTAACTTATTTCTATACACAGTAAAATGTTCAGAATTGGATCTGCAGGATCATATTATTCACCAAATATAAAAAGGTTCATCATCTATATTATCTTAACTATTGTTATCTTAAGCCCTGTGAACGTTGGTCCCTACATGCAGAGGGCATTTGGTCTGTAGATTTCTCTTACTACTGTATTTTTAAAATGTAAGGATTTTAAAGTGGGCATATCCCACATTTGTCATATAACAAAATGAATACCATAGCAATTTTAATTAATTCTATATGACAAGATAGGGTTGTATAGCTTATACTGGTAAAAGTAATTATGATATTAATTGTCAGACGCCTTGATCCCCAAGGAGGTGGCTATGAAAGAACGGGGTGTTACTTATTACAATAAATTATAAACTTTAAATGTTTTTTATTATAATTTTGCTAAATCTTCAATGCGTTCTTTCCGCATGGTGATTTTGATGGGTTCTTTTGGGTTGTATGTCGTAGGCTTGTGCATAAACCTTTAACGGTCGTGATAGTGTAATGGTTAGTGCGCAGAATTTTGGTGCAAGTATCCTAGGTTCAAATCCATGGAGTACCACATGTATTCATCGTTTCATGAATTAGGTTTATTTGTAAGTTAATTGGTGGGTTGGTGATATGAATTTATATTGTGCACTTTCTGTTTTGGTTTGTTTGTTTTGCAAATTATACTGTACATTATAATAGTGTTATCATCTAACATTTAAGTTACAAGTGTCCCTCGATTTACGATGGGTTACGTTCCTTAACACTCAAAGAGCGGGTGGTGGAGTATATTTGACTGTGCCGCCCAGCGGGGGTTTTACCGTAAACAAGCTTGTTTCCGTGGTCGTTTTCATGCATAAACAAGAGCCAGAGCGTAATACAGGTATGTATCCCTGAAAGGGCATTAATTCAGCTTTCCAATGACACCAGAACCATCCTTCTACGATCACTGGTTGTCTTGCAATGATCGTGCAACCGAAGGGCAAAATCGGTAAAATACGGTAATTTTCTTACATTATTACGTGTGAAACGAGTGAGAGAGGGTGGAGTACAAAGGTGTACATCTCAGTAGCTCCACGACCACCGTGGCGAGCGGTCATGAGGTAACCTACGCTCTTCCCACCGATCCGCTCTCTCTCGGAGCACATTACGTGCTCAAAATTGCACTCGACAATAGCCGTGACCCGCCACATAGGCCACATTTATTTCACTCGACAATAGCCGGGCGCCGCCAAAGAAGGGTTAAAACCCGATCTTATATGGAAAAAATCCTATAGCGAACCCTAATATAAATGGGGATGCGTTCTCGGACCAGCCAAAACCCAAACACCTAAAAACCTATAATGATATCGTAAATCGGGGCATCGGATAGTGAGGGAGACCTGTACCATTCTCTACTTGTGGGGCGACTCCCTCATCGACGACAACAGAGGAGACTTGATCGACCATAACCCCTGTACCGGGGACGCATTTTTAACTATATTCTGGCTACTAATAGACAATTTTATTCTGTTTAAAAAGGGCCTCCAGCAAATAACAGGTTTCGAACTATCTCACTTAACCTTTTTTACTACCACAGATCCTTCTTAAGCTGCACAAAATTGTCTAATTATAGCTAGAATAATATTAAAAAGACGCTGCGGTACAGAAGGGGATAAGTATAACTGAACACTTCATTGCAATGTGGTGGTTTTGTGTTCGATTATTTCAAAATAATATTTTACTAAAGCGTTATTTCCACATCGCGATTTTGACAAGTTCTTTTGTCTTTATATCATGTCGTCCCTGTTTTGGTTTGTAAAGTTGTAAGTTTTACATTAGAAGTTCTCAGCTTCACAGAATTCGCCACCAACGCTGTGTCATCAGCAAACAGCAATTGATTCAACTCCAAATCCCCACCATTCTTTCCTACTAAACCCAATCATCTACCACAGTTCTCATTTTTATGTCTCTCAGCACACCATTCGTAAATACATCAAACATCCACGGTAACATTACATAATCTTGTTGCTGCGTGTCTGCCTGCTGAGACCGGAACCTCTCCGGGAGGTCTAGGAGTCTTTTGTTGGAGAACCCAAATGGGCCAAGGTCTCTGGGTCTTCTCCTGGGCAACCTACCTGTAGATGTGTAATGTTATTTCTGTATTTTTTTTTGTTTTTTTTTGTTATTCTGTTCGGGCTCTGTCTCGTGTCGGCCACCTCCAGCTATGGGGTATGAGCCTGAGTATATACATACATGGATTCTTAATAATACATAATGCAACTTACCAGTATATGCGAGTGGTTTTCCATTCTCTTCTGCAAGCCACTCCCTCTAGTCAATCTGTAAAATAAAAGTATAAATGTAGCTTTTTTATAGTAAAAATAGTCTTAAATAAATCTAATCAGATATGGATCAATCAGTCACTTAGTCATGCTGGGGGATCACTAGGTCATCACTATCAAAGTATGTATGTAGTCCACTGCATCATGTATGTAGTCCACTGCAACATGTATGTAGTCCACTGCAACATGTATGTAGTCCACTGCAACATGTATATACTAAAGTAAAGCCAAATCAGTATATCTAATTTCAATATACACTTGGTCATCATACAATACTGTAATTATAATGTAACACTTGCAAAATAAACAAACCAAAACTGGGATGACACAAGATAAAGGCAAATAAACTTATCAAAATCGATGTGGAAATTACGCTTAATAAAATAATATTTTGAATGTACAGTACTGAATTTCGGTGTGAGCATCCTAGGTTCGAATCCCTGGACTGCCACATGTATTTGTTGATTTCATTAATTGAGTTTAGGAGTAAAGTCGGTTGGTGGAGGTAACATAATAATTAAAGAACACAATCTACCACAGAAACTAACAAATTGTTAACAAGATAAAATCAACTTACCTCAAAGTTACTGGTATCTTGCTCAACCATCCTCAAGTGATTACTCCACTTTTGCCAACCTGTCAATGAAAGTATAACCTTGAGTCCTTTAACTGCATTATGGGAACAAGTACAGTATATACGCTATGATGGATAACAAGTATGTTGAATTGGGTTTATGTATTTATATAAGCACCACAACCGCAATTTTGGTGATAAGTATGTTAATTATCGATGTCTACAGCTCCAACTGCCTTATAGATCGAAACTCGCAAGTGGTCAATTGGCAGATAACATATAGGCACCCCTTGTGTGGGAGGTCAGTGGTCAATTGGCAGATAACATATAGGCACCCCTTGTGTGGGAAGGTCAGTGGTCAATTGGCAGATAACATATAGGCACCCCTTGTGTGGGAAGGTCAGTGGTCAATTGGCAGATAACCTATAGGCACCCCTTGTGTGGGAGGTCAGTGGTCAATTGGCAGATAACATATAGGCACCCCTTGTGTGGGAGGTCAGTGGTCAATTGGCAGATAACATATAGGCACCCCTTGTGTGGGAGGTCAGTGGTCAATTGGTAGATAACATATAGGCACCCCTTGTGTGGGAGGTCAGTGGTCAATTGGCAGATAACCTATAGGCACCCCTTGTGTGGGAAGGTCAGTGGTCAATTGGCAGATACCCTATAGGCACCCCTTGTGTGGGAGGTCAGGTTTACGTCGAGCAATGCAGATGGATACTTTAAGGGGAGGTTTTTAAGTTTGGTATCTAGATATCCATCAAGCTTAAGATTACACCCCTTTGAGCCCCTTTCAAGATAAATTTGTACATTTTTCGGTAGAAAAATTTCCCGGCTGAAAGCCGGTTCCTCTTAAATTACAGGCTCGCTATCGCTCGCCAGGAAAAAATTGACACCTAAATGGGACGACAGGTCTTAAAAGTGACATAAATGGGGTGAAAGTTCCTAAAATCGCCAAACTAATGGGGCGAACGTCTTAAAATTTCAAAAGCAATGGGACTAAACATGAGGGAGAGAGGGGTAAAGAAAAAAATCCCCAAGTGGAAATCTCCCCTTAACCCTTTCAGTACCGGTGTCGTTCTTTTAACTTAATTCTGACTTCTATTAGACGATTTTATTCAGTTTCAAAAAGGGCGTCCAGGAATGAACAGGCTTCGAACTATCTCATTTACCCCTATTAAGGGGAGATCTCCACTTGACGATTTTTTTTCTTGACCCCTTTCTCCCTCATGTTTAGCCCCATTGCTTTTGATATTATAAAACGTTTGCCCCATTAGTTTAGCGATTTTAAGAACTTTCACCCCATATTAAGACCTTTCGTGCAATTCAGGTGTCGATTTTATCCTGGCGAGCGATAGCGAGCCTGTAATTTAAGAGGAACCGGCCTTCGGCCGGGAAATTTTTCTACCGAAAAATGTACAAATTTATCTTGAAAGGGACTTAAGGGGGTGTAATTTTAAGCTTGATGGAGGTCTAGGGAACAAACTAAATACCTCCCCTTAACTACCTCAGATCCTTCTTAAACTTCACAAAGTCGTTTAAATATAGCAACACTGAAATTAAATGTCTGCGCCGGTACGGAAGGGGTTTAACACTTTATGCAACTATTTTCAATTTTTTACCACCTCACGTCAACTCCGGTTAGACCCAGAAATTGCCTCTGCGAAATGCCTTTATCCCGTGGAGTACCAGTAGACAATTATATTTAGTTTATAATCTCAACCTCTCAACCTCTCAACCTCTCAACTCAACCTCTCAACTCAACCTCTCAACCTCTCAACTCAACCTCTCAACCTCTCAACCTCTCAACCTCTACGACTGAAATAGGTAAATATGATTTCAACGAACCCTCTTAAGGGGAGTTTTTTAGTTGATTCCCTAAACTTCCATCAAGCTTAAAATTACTCCCCCTAGACCCCCTTTCAAGATAAATTTGTACATTTTTCGGTAGAAAAATGTCCCGGCTGTAAGCCGGTTCCTCTTATATTACAGGCTCGCTATCGCTCGCCAGGATAAAATCGACACTTACATGGCACGAAAGGTCTTAAAATTGACAGAAATGGGTCGAAAGTTCTTAAAATCGTCAAAATAATGGGGCGAACGTCTTAAAATTAGAAAAGCAATGGGGCTAAACATGAGGGAGAAAGGAGTCAAGAAAAAAATCTCTCAAGTGGAAATCTCCCCTTAATAGCATATAGGTGCTTCTTAAACTGCATAAAATCGTCTAACCTTAACCAGAATCAAAGGTAAGAAGGCGTCATGGTGCTAATGGGGTTAAGGTGAATTTCTGCATGAGGCTTCCCGACCGAGGGGGTGTTTCTCCATGACCCCTTGCTCCCTCATGTGTAGCCCTATTGGTTTTGAGATTTCAAGACGTTTGCCCCATTCGCTTGGCGATTTTTCAGACCTTTCAGACCATTGTTTTTTGTTTGTCAATTTTAAAACCTTTCGTGCCATTTCGGTATCGATTTTTCCTAGTGAGCGATAGCGAGCCTGCGATTTACGAGGATTTTTCTACCGAAGAATGTAAAAATATATATTGAGGGGTGGGTGGGGGGGGAAGGGGGGGGGGGTTGATGGGTACTTTTTTAGCGTATGATACCAACGATATATCAGTAGGCCTACGCACTATGGCTGACAGCTACATCCGCCGTGGTACAATGGCGCTAATAAGTGATGTCTCGGCACCAAGTATGTTTTGATCAATAATTGGTATCAGCAATAACTAAGCTTCATTTCTTCATATCGAGTGAAATATACAAACATGTTCCTACACTTACCCACCCTATTCAACATCTGACAGACATTAATACAGCACAGAGCAAGCCAAACGTAATGACAGCTGGGACATGACTTATTAGCGCGACCGTACATGCTCAATCCTATCGTTCACTGCGCGGGGTGAGTGTGTGGCGTGAGAGGGGGGGGGGGGAGCTAGGCCTCGCACAGGTAAAAGATCAAACGTACCGCTTGTGGGGTATAGCTACAAGGTACTGCGGTCACGGAAAAAGTAATATGAATGAATGCGTTGTTAGTTTAAAGATTCAACCTAGATGGATAATTCGAATTTAAGTCTAAAAGGGAGGACAAACTAAATCAAAAGTTGATCCTCTAAGAATAAATATGAATAATCTCTCTAATTCGACACGAAAAATACTTTGATCAGAGATGAAATTAAATCACACGAATGGAGGAATTCCGATGCACTAAGATTTAATGTGATGGGAGGAAAATGGACAATCCGAAGTAATAAGATTGGAATAAATTAACTGAGTAATTTAGGGGTGCAAATATAAGTAGCGCGAATAAAATAGCTTAAAATAGAATATGAAATGGCGTACAGCAAGAGAGAGAGAGAGAGAGAGAGAGAGAGAGAGAGAGAGAGAGAGAGAGAGAGAGAGAGAGAGAGAGAGAGAGAGAGCACAAAGAAAACATGACCCATATTAGCAAGTCACAATTAATACGTTAATGTAAATGTGCAAATGAACATTATTACCACACAATGATATGGTAACTGGAATGCACATAACAATCTATATTTCATTAATTTCACCACAACACCAAACACTCCCAATTAAATTAATTAAAGTATATATGATCCCAATAATATATATCAACAAACGTAAATATTGCAATAATTAGTAATACAATGCAATAATATATATAATTTCCAATCGTAAAATTTTGACAAAATCCACTAGTTAGAAGTGGAGGCTTTGAACTACGGACAATCGGCCTCCCTGAACGAAATGCCCGAGGAAACCTAATTACTGCAGAGTTATCTGGGAAACAAACACGGTGGAAGTCGGAAGTATGGAAGGGAAAGATACTATATGCTTTGCTTTAGTGTGTAGTTAAGGATGTTATAATAGTAGTTGAATTAGTATATTTTTTGGACAAGTGTACATTTAATATCAATATGTATATGATAAATATGTACATTGTAATTACAAATACTGGTATTACTTTCCCTTATACGTCTGCGATTTCGAAACAACAAATGTCTGGCCAATTTATATATACATATATATATATATATATATATATATATATATATATATACAGTATATACAGTATACCGGTATATGAATATATAAGGAGACTAAATCACAAATACGTGTGATCAAATTATGTAGTAAAACTCGCCGGAAAAAATAAACATGTTTAATTTTACCTGCGAGTTTTACTACATATATATATATATATATATATGTGGGAGAATAATTTTGATCACATTTATAAACCCGGATATTAATATAAAAAACGCCCATTCTAATCAATCTCAGGCGCTCTTTCGGACATCTTCACTGTTTACAAACGCCTTCTTTATGCAGTATAATCGATATTTACCCCCTGCTGGCAACATAGACGACGATTTCAATAATTCATGGGGGGGGGGGGGCAAAAGCCCCCCCCCCTCAACCCATCCTGTATCCCACATTGGAATTATGACCAAGACAATGAAAACACTAATTTCTCAAAATCTGGAGGACAAATTATCATAAATAAGGGTGCCAGACTATTCCCTATAATTACCGCCTATTCCACCTGTCTACAAAGAATGGGCGGAACGTCTTAAAATTGGAAAACTAATGGGGCTAAGCGTGAGGGAGAAGAGAAGCCAGAAAAACCGACCATCTCCTCTTCGTGCACCAGCGACGTGGGTTATATTATATTATAGCTATATTGTGACGATAGTATGCAGCTTAGGAAGGACCTGTGGTTGTTAAGGGGAGGTCTCCACTTGAGGGATTGTTTTCTTGACCCCTTTCTCCCTCATGTTTATCCCAATTGCTTTTGATATTATAAAACGTTTGCCCCATTAGTTTAGCGATTTTAAGAACTTTCACCCCATATTAAGACCTTTCGAGCAATTCAGGTGTCGATTCTATCCTGGCGAGCGATAGCGAGCCTGTAATTTAAGAGGAACCGGCCTTCGGCCGGGAAATTTTTCTACCGAAAAATGTAAAAATTTATCTTGAAAGGGACTCGAGGGGGTGTAATTTTAAGGTTGATGGAAGTCTAGGAAACACACTAAAAACCTCCCCTTAAAAGGGTTGATTGAGATAGTTTGAAGCCGTATAATTGCTAGGTATCCTTCTTAAACTGAATAAAATCGATTAATAGTAGCCGGAATAGAGTAAACCGGATGTCGATGGTACCGTAGGAGTTAAATGTGAGGTACAACTCCAATAAGGCGCGGCAAAGAACGGTATAACAGTGTGAGGGAGGGGAGAATAATATAAATGGTATAGTTCCTCCTAAAATATCGGAAAGAAAACGAGGGTGGGGGTGGTGGGAAATCGAGATCCTATAGATACCGGTATACTGTATATATTTATATCTTTGTCATTATTGTTATTATTAATATATATTTATATATTGTATTTTAATATATATATATATATATATATACATATATACAGTATATATAATGTATATATATGGGGGGATAGAAGTAAGTAGAAATCTTGTAGGAGTGTTAAGGGGAGGTATTTAGTTTGTTCCCTACGTTTTCATCAAGCTTAAAATTACACCCCGTAGACCCCCTTTCAAGATAAATTTTTACATTTTTCGGTAGAAAAATTTCCCGGCCAGAGGCCGGTTGCTCTTAAATTACAGGCTCGCTATCGCTCGCCAGGAAAAAATTGACACCTTAATTGCACGAAAGGTGTTATAATTGACAGAAATGGGGCAAAATGTCTTAAAATGTCCAAACTAATAGGGCGAACGTCTTAAAATCTCAAAAGCAATGGGGCTAAACATGAGGGAGAAAGGGGTCCAGAAAAAAATCCCTCAAGTGGAAATCTCCCCTTAAAGGAGGGAGGGGGTGAGTAAAAATGCTGAAGAGATGTTGAAGAGGGGGGGGGGGGGGGAGTAAGGATCAATTACTTGTTCTTCGGAAACCAGGGTGATAATGTACTGTATCTAAGCTCGTGTAGAATATTGTAAATCTAAAGACCATACTAATATCCCGTACCCTGTGTTGGCATATGATGTATTATTGGGGAGGAATAATTGAAATTGTGTAAGTGTGTGTGTGTGTGTGTGTGTGTGTGTGTGTGTGTGTGTGTGTGTGTGTGTGTGTGAGAGAGAGAGAGAGAGAGAGAATGGGTAAAAGTGAGTGAGTGAGAGAGAGTGAGAATGAGTGAGAGAGGGGATACAAAGGATAACAATGGAATACAAAAGCAAACAAGCAACAACATTATCTATTGATCCTTACGAGGCTGCTTAAGAGAGAGAGAGAGAGAGAGAGAGAGAGCGAGAGCAATAAAACCCCAGTGGTACCGATATGGCGGAGATGGACTGGCCAATCTCCGTCACCCGATATAAGATTCCTACTCCTAGGTTAGTCTCGAAGGGGGTCTAAATGGTGGGTTCACACATTCACGTATATTGCTCCCGTCCGGCGTATCGCCAATTTATGTAAAGACGCGAGTAGTTTCTGCCGTTGAACGACCGTTCTTCCACGTCTATTGCACTTACCGACAGACGTAGGGTAACGGGGCCAGTGTTACGTCAGACGTAATGGAGTCGTATTGAACTACGTACGTGTTTGCGACGTGCGTAAGCATAGCCCCGTTCGACCTCATGGGCTGCACGATTTGCGGGAACACAGGCCACGCCCATGCCTCCCCCCCTCAAGACCAGCGTAGATGAGGCCGCATGTCTTGGGATTTGTTAGGTCGTACCTGGACCGGTTCTGGCCAATCGTAGGCACACCCCGTCTGACCAAACACAGACAAAGACAGTCTTTGTCAACCACGTAGGTCTGGGTTGGAATCTGGGAACTACAAAAGGGCAGGAATGGCCACACCATTCCCATTCCCAGTCCTTCATCGGCACCATGAACAACATCGAGGAATTCATCCTGGAGGAGTAACATCGAGGAATTCATCCTGGAGGAGTAACCCGCTGAGTGCCAGCCAATTTTGACGGTGTGCTTCTGCCAGTGCCATATTTTTTTTTTTTTTTTTGGCTAAATCTATTAAGTTGGGAGAGAAATGGTAAAAAAAACACTCCCCTCGCCAGAAATCAGGTCCCCGATGGTCCCGAAAGTAGCTGAAAAGACACTATAGACTACAGAGACTTTTATGGTATCGGAATGTATGGGTGGGAGGGTGGTTTTGGGGTTGGTTGGGGGAAGGTAGAAGGGTAATTGACTTGTGTTACACATATGAAGCCGATTGGTGAGGTAGTTTCGCCACCACGGATTTTCCTTTTTTTCATTTCCTTCGTACGGATACGCTAGAAGTGGGTGGTGGGAGGAGGTTGGGGGTGTGGTGGGGGGGGGAAGGCAGCAGGGTAAGAGACTTGTCACACAAATATGGAACCGATTGGTGCAGTCGTTTCGCCGCCACAGATTTTCCTTTTTTTTCCTTTTCTTCGTACGGATACGCTAGAAGTGGGTGGTGGGAGGAGGTTGGGGGTGTGGTGGGGGGAAGGCAGAAGGGTAAGAGACTTGTCACACAAATATGGAACCGATTGGTGCAGTCGTTTCGCCGCCACAGATTTTCCTTTTTTTTCCTTCTAACGGGACCGACAGTCAGCGAGTGGGTGGGAGGAGGGATTTGGGATTTTTGTGGTGGGTAGCCTAAAGGGTAAGGTACATGTGGTAAAAATATGAAAGCCATAGGTGCAGTCGTTTCGCTGCTACGATTTGTTTTCGGCAGGGTGCAGAGGGTGGCAGGGTTGGCTTGTTGGTTGCTGCTCCGGTGTGGTGAGGTGTGACTGGAGGGTCCCTCGCTGGTCCCGTTGTCCCCTCGTACAACGATGCCGCGTCTTCCCGCCAACCAGCAGTGCGGCGGTTCTGCCAGATGCGGCCTAACTAACGTATACTTCCACGTTCGACTGGAACTTTCTACGATTTGACGAGAGCAGCTCTCGTCTCACGTGGTCGCTGCTACGTCCGACGAGGATGCTCTGGTCAGACGACCGTGGTGGCCTGGTCGGTCGTAAGTTTCCCCGTCTTTTGACATACGTGAGGGCGAGCCACGTTCCTGATTCGACTCGAATCAGCAACCGCGCGGCCTTGGCCGCACCCACAACATTCCCGACCCACGTGGGCTACTCGTTTCTACTCGCGCCATGCGAGAGTACCCCCCCGACTGGCCGTAATTTCATTAAAGTTTTGCGTATTATGCCATTACGTTTTACGTAATCGGTTGCCAACTACCAATATACCTTCGTTTACAACAGACGGGAGCTGACGGGAGCAATATACGTGAATGTGTGAACCCACCATTTTGGTGGGTTCACACATTCACGTATATTGCTCCCGTCCGGCGTATCGCCAATTTATGTAAAGACGCGAGTAGTTTCTGCCGTTGAACGACCGTTCTTCCACGTCTATTGCACTTACCGACAGACGTAGGGTAACGGGGCCAGTGTTACGTCAGACGTAATGGAGTCGTATTGAACTACGTACGTGTTTGCGACGTGCGTAAGCATAGCCCCGTTCGACCTCATGGGCTGCACGATTTGCGGGAACACAGGCCACGCCCATGCCACGCCCCCTCAAGACCAGCGTAGATGAGGCCGCATGTCTTGGGATTTGTTAGGTCGTACCTGGACCGGTTCTGGCCAATCGTAGGCACACCCCGTCTGACCAAACACAGACAAAGACAGTCTTTGTCAACCACGTAGGTCTGGGTTGGAATCTGGGAACTACAAAAGGGCAGGAATGGCCACACCATTCCCATTCCCAGTCCTTCATCGGCACCATGAACAACATCGAGGAATTCATCCTGGAGGAGTAACATCGAGGAATTCATCCTGGAGGAGTAACCCGCTGAGTGCCAGCCAATTTTGACGGTGTGCTTCTGCCAGTGCCATTTTTTTTTTTTTTTTTTGGCTAAATCTATTAAGTTGGGAGAGAAATGGTAAAAAAAACACTCCCCTCGCCAGAAATCAGGTCCCCGATGGTCCCGAAAGTAGCTGAAAAGACACTATAGACTACAGAGACTTTTATGGTATCGGAATGTATGGGTGGGAGGGTGGTTTTGGGGTTGGTTGGGGGAAGGTAGAAGGGTAATTGACTTGTGTTACACATATGAAGCCGATTGGTGAGGTAGTTTCGCCACCACGGATTTTCCTTTTTTTCATTTCCTTCGTACGGATACGCTAGAAGTGGGTGGTGGGAGGAGGTTGGGGGTGTGGTGGGGGGAAGGCAGCAGGGTAAGAGACTTGTCACACAAATATGGAACCGATTGGTGCAGTCGTTTCGCCGCCACAGATTTTCCTTTTTTTTCCTTTTCTTCGTACGGATACGCTAGAAGTGGGTGGTGGGAGGAGGTTGGGGGTTGTGGTGGGGGGAAGGCAGAAGGGTAAGAGACTTGTCACAAATATGGAACCGATTGGTGCAGTCGTTTCGCCGCCACAGATTTTCCTTTTTTTTCCTTCTAACGGGACCGACAGTCAGCGAGTGGGTGGGAGGAGGGATTTGGGATTTTTGTGGTGGGTAGCCTAAAGGGTAAGGTACATGTGGTAAAAATATGAAAGCCATAGGTGCAGTCGTTTCGCTGCTACGATTTGTTTTCGGCAGGGTGCAGAGGGTGGCAGGGTTGGCTTGTTGGTTGCTGCTCCGGTGTGGTGAGGTGTGACTGGAGGGTCCCTCGCTGGTCCCGTTGTCCCCTCGTACAACGATGCCGCGTCTTCCCGCCAACCAGCAGTGCGGCGGTTCTGCCAGATGCGGCCTAACTAACGTATACTTCCACGTTCGACTGGAACTTTCTACGATTTGACGAGAGCAGCTCTCGTCTCACGTGGTCGCTGCTACGTCCGACGAGGATGCTCTGGTCAGACGACCGTGGTGGCCTGGTCGGTCGTAAGTTTCCCCGTCTTTTGACATACGTGAGGGCGAGCCACGTTCCTGATTCGACTCGAATCAGCAACCGCGCGGCCTTGGCCGCACCCACAACATTCCCGACCCACGTGGGCTACTCGTTTCTACTCGCGCCATGCGAGAGTACCCCCCGACTGGCCGTAATTTCATTAAAGTTTTGCGTATTATGCCATTACGTTTTACGTAATCGGTTGCCAACTACCAATATACCTTCGTTTACAACAGACGGGAGCTGACGGGAGCAATATACGTGAATGTGTGAACCCACCATAATAAGGAGGGGTGGGTGAGGAGGCAAAGGGGAGGGGGGTCTGAGGAGGGGGTGAGGCAAAAGGGAGGGGGGTTATGGGGGGGTACTGAGAAATAGATTACCGTCCGAGTACAGCGAGGAGAGAGAGAGAGAGAAGAGTACAAGAGGGAGGAATGGGAAGTTGGTCGGAAATTCGTTTAGCTTTTTTCTCTCTATCTTCAAATTTCGTGGGTGTGGGTGGTGGGTAGGGAGGTGAGTTAGGGTGTTGGGGGAGGGTTGGTGTGGGGAGAAAGTTTGAGTGGGTGGTGGATGTACTGGGTGGGTGGGTGAATGGATGTGTGTGCGTGCTTGCTATGTGTGTGTGCGTTTGTGTGTGTGTGTGAATGAGAGACAGACAATGAGAGAGAGAGAGTGTGTGTGTGTGGGCGAGTGAGGGAGCCTCCGAGAGCGAGGGAGCGAGAGCGAATCAGGGATGAGTAGTGGCTTTGTGTGTGTATAAGACAGGTCGGTCCAAGTTTATAGAGACAGATAGAAAGAGAGAAGAACAAAACAAACAAATAGATAGAGATAGAGATAGAGATAGAGAGAGGAGGGGGGGGGGGTAGTGATGAGTCGTGATGTTTTTTATGTGTGTGTTCAGGACCCGAGTTTATAATTATAGAAACAGAAAAAGAGAGAGAGATAGGGGAAGAGAGTGAGAAAGAAAGAACCAGAGAGAACTAGAGGGAGAAATAAACACTCAAATAGGACTAGAGAGAGAGAGAGAGAGAAGGGGGGGGGGTATTGAGAGAGAGCGAGAGAGGGTGATGAGTAGTGGCTCTGTGTGTGTGTTTAAGACCCTAGTTTATAAAGAGAAGAATCATAGCGAAGAAGAAGGGAGAGGGAAATAAACAATTAGAACCAAAGCAAGAGAGAGAGAGAAAAAGACAGACAGAGAGAGAGAGAGAGGGGTAGGGGTAGGGGTAGAGGTAGATAGAGAGAGAGAGAAAAAGACAGAGACAGAGAGAGAGGGGTAGAGGTAGAGGTAGATACAGAGAGAGAGAGAGAGGGTGATGAGTAGTGGTTCTCTGTGTGTTTAAGGGGAGGTTTTTAGTTCGTTCCCTAGAATTCCATCAATCTTAAAATTACACCCCCTAGACCCCCTTTCAAGATAAATTTGTACATTTTTCGGTAGAAAAATGTCCCGGCTGAAAGCCGGTTCCTCTTAAATTACAGGCTCGCTATCGCTCGCCAGGATAAAATCGACACCTGAATTGCACGAAAGGTCTTAATATGGGGTGAAAGTTCTTAAAATCGCTAAACTAATGGGGCAAACGTTTTATAATATCAAAAGCAATGGGGCTAAACATGAGGGAGAAAGGGGTCAAGAAAAAATCCCTCAAGTGGAAATCTCCCCTTAAGGCCCTAGTTTATAGAGAGAGAAGAAGAGAGGGAAATAAACAAATAGAACCAAAGCAAGAGAAAGAGAAAGAGAGAGAGAGAGAGAGAGAGAGAGTAATGATTAGTGGCTCTATGTTCTTAAGGCCCTAGTTTGAGAAAATGAGAGAGCGTCTAAAAGAAAGAGAACCAGAGAGAGAGAGAGAGAGAGAGAGGAATGGTGTGGTTAGAGAGAGAGAGAGAGAGAGAGAGAGTAATGATTAGTGGCTCTATGTTCTTAAGGCCCTAGTTTGAGAAAATGAGAGCGTCTAAAAGAAAGAGAACCAAAGCGACAGAGAGAGAGAGAGAGAGAGAGAGAGAGAGAGAGAGAGAGAGAGAGATAGAGAGAGAGGAATGGTGTGGGTAGAGAGAGAGAGAGGGTGATGAGTAGTGGCTCTCTGTGTGTGTGACGGCCGGGAGTTTATAGATACTGATGGGCGGTCGTAATGAGGCTGCGGATCGTCACATTATACATCATGCCCCCGCCATTACCAATAGCCAACGCTCACATGGGGGCGGGGGGGGGTGGGCGTGGGGGTGAGGAGGGGTGTGGGGGGGTTGAGGATGATGAAGGAGGGATGTGGGGGGGCGGAGGGTGTGTGGAAAGGGGGGAGGGTTGTAGAGGAGGGGTGTGGGGGTTGAGGATGATGAAGGAGGGGTGTGGGTGTTGGAGAGGGTGGTGAATTTGGGGCTGAGGGTGGTGAAGGAGTGTAGGTGGGGTGATAGAGGGGGTGTGGGGGTTTGAGGTGGGTGAATGGGGGTGTGGATGATGAAGGAGTGTCGGAGAGGGAGGGTGATGGGGTGATGGAGGGGGTGTGGGGAGTAGGGTGTTAAAGAGGAATGTGGGTTGTGAAGGAGGGGTTGAGGAGGGTGGTGGAAGGGGTGTGGATAATGAAGGAGTGGAGGAGGGGGGGTGTGGGGTGATGGAGGAATGTGGGGGTGATGGTGGGGTGATAGAATGTAGGAGAGGATGGATGGATGGTGGAGGAGTGTGGGGGGGTTGTAGGAGGGTTTGAGGTGCAGGCAGGGTTGTGGGGTGATGGAAGAGTCTACGAAGGGGAATGTGGAGGATAGTTAGATGGTGGAGGGGTGGTGGATGGAGTATGGATAGGTGTAAGAAGTGGTGTGGGGATGGTGGAATGGGACCGTAGGGAGGTGGGTGAATGTAAGGAGGGGTGTGGGGGTGATAGAGTGGTGTAGGGCTATGTTACGAATGGTGGAGGGGTGGGGATGGTGTTGGAGAGGTATAGGGCTGCGTTGGCGATGGTGGAGAGGTGTTGGAAGGGATGGGGATGGTGATAGAGTGGTGTAGGACTGTATTTAGGATGGTGGAGGGAGTGTAGATGGTGTTGGAGAGGTATAGGGCTGCGTTGGCGATGGTGGAGAGGTGTTGGAAGGGATGGGGATGGTGATAGAGTGGTGTAGGACTGTATTTAGGATGGTGGAGGGAGTATGGATGGTGTTGGAGAGGTATAAGGCTGCGTTGGCGATGGTGGAGAGGTGTTGGAAGGGATGGGGATGGTGATAGAGTGGTGTAGGACTGTATTTAGGATGGTGGAGGGAGTGTGGATGGTGTTGGAGAAGTATAGAGGTGGTGCTAAGGTGTAGAAGTAGTAGCATAGTTGGGTGAAGGTAAATTAATGGTGAGTTGTGTGTTAGTGAAGGGGCAATAATAGGATCTAGGGTGTGGTGGTAAGGGTGGTTGAGGGGGGGAGGCTGTTGTTGTGGAGGCAGGGGAAGGTGGAGGGGTAGAATACGAGGTGGTGGAGGAATGTGTAAGATACTAAGAAGGTGGGGCGGACAGGTGGTGGAATTTTCTTGGGTAATATTCTGGATGTATGGTGATATGTGGAATGGGAGGGGTGGTGGAGGACATATATTTGGTTGTAGTGGAAAGATTTGAGGAGATGGAACTGGATTTGGTGGGTGGTGGAGAATCTGTAAAAAGTGGAGTTGATTAGAATGATGTGGATGATATTGGAGTAATGTGGAAGATGGTGGAGAAGAGACATAAGGTTGGACTGGGATGTATGTTGTGGATTGTACAGCATGGCTTGAAGAAGACCAGACAGGGATGAGGAAATGGTAAAGAATGAAGGCAGATCTTGAACAATTGTGGAGAATTTCCCTAGAGTAATTAAGGGAGCCACCTTGCTTTTTTCTCTTTCTCTCCCTCTCTCTTTGGCTTGTACCTATACGGCCCCATTCAGCCTACTGTTTTAAGACGTTTACCCCCATCCAGGTGTCAATATTTTCCTGGCGAGCGGTAGCGAGCCAGCATATATATATTTTTTGACAGCAAGCTAAATTTGTACATTTTTCGATAGAAAAATCTCTCCGGCGAAGCCGGATTTCTCCATACAATGCTGGTTCGCTATCGCTCACCAGGAAGAAATCGACACCTGGATGGGGATAAACGTCTTAAAACAGTTGGCTGAATGGGGCCGAATGGATACAAGCCAGGGAAAGAGAGAAAAGGAGAGAAAGATAAAACAAAAGCCGGTCTTTGAAACTTGGTACAAAATGTTCGTAGATTATGGGACAAAGTGAAACGAGGGTGGTGAGGCCTTTCTGGGGTCTATCAAGCCTTTCTGCAACATAGTGGATTATTATTATTATTATTATGATTATTATTATTATTATGATTATTATTATGATTATGATTATTATTATGATTATATTATGTATATGTATTATGATTATTATTATTATATTATGTATATGTATTATGATTATTATTATGATTATATTATGTATATGTATTATGATTATGATTATGATTATTATTATGATTATGATTATTATTATGATTATGATTATTATTATGATTATTATTATGATTATTATTATGATTATGATTATTATTATGATTATTATTATGATTATTATTATGATTATTATGATTATTATTATGATTATTATTATGATTATTATTATGATTATGATTATTTTATGATTATTTTATGATTATTTTATGATTATTTTATGATTATTATATGATTATTTTATGATTATGATTATTATTATGATTATTATTATGATTATTATTATGATTATGAGTATTATTATGATTATGATTATTATTATGATTATTATTATGATTATGATTATTATTATGATTATTATTATTATTATGATTATTATGATTATTATTATGATTATTATTATGATTATTATTATGATTATTATTATGATTATTATTTTGGATAGTACTAAACGACTTAAGGGGAGGTATCTAGTTTATTTCCTAGACCTCCATCAAGCTTAAAATTAAACCCCCTTGACCCCCTTTCAAGATAAATTTGTACATTTTTCGGTAGAAAAATGTCCCGGCCGAAGGCCGATTCCTCTTAAATTGCAGGCTCGCTATCGCTCGCCAGGAAAAAATCGACACCTAAATGGGACGAAAGGTCTTAAAAGTGACAAATGGGGTGAAAGTTCTTAAAATTGCCAAACTAATGGGCCGAACGTCTTACAATCTCGAAAGCAATGGGACTAAACATGAGGGAGAAGGGGGTAAAGAAAAAAATCCCTTAAGTGTAAATCTCCCCTTAATTAATGCAGCTTAGGAAAGACCTGAAGTATTGAATGGAATCAAGTATCTCTTTGGCACCATCAGACCATTAGTAACTTAATTACTTGTAGTTTTAAACCCCTCGGTCATGTATGGAGTATTGTTTACATGTGTGGGGAGGATCCTCTCACACAGCACTTCTAGACAAAATAGAAAAGACAGCCTTTCGTCTTATTAACTCACGTCCACTCACCGATCCTCTGCAATCTATGTCTCTCTTCGCCGCAATGTTGCATCTTTCTCGCTATTCTACCGCTATTACAATAAGCAGTGTTCCTCAGAGCTCTCTCAGTGTATACCACATTCTCTATGTAGAGTATGTAGCACCCGTCTTGCAACACAATCCCACCCCTACTTTGTGCAACTTTCCAACCCAAGAGTGAAACAATATTCTCAATCATGCTTCTATTCAACAGCTGAGCTCTGGAACTCTCTCCCTGAATCCGTCTTTCCCTCATCCTATGACTTGAATTGCTTCAAACTCCGTATGTCCAGGCATTCTGCCTCGAACTTATCTTGATTTTGGCCCTGTCACTCTTTCATCTCTGGGGGAGGAACTCGTCACAGGCAGTATTGCCTTTTGTCTCCCTTATCCACATAGAAAATATATATATATATATATATAAATTCCAGAATAATACAGATGACAAAACACAACCAGGGAGGATTGATTAAGCTGAAAAAATAAAAGATAGAAAACGAACGAAAACGAAACAAAATATAAATGACAGAATATTATAGATGAAATACACAGCCAGGGAGGATTGATGACATTGTAAACAAATATAAATGTCAGAATAATATAGACGACAGAACACAGCCAGGGAGAATAAGTGAAGTTGTAAAAGTCGCAAAATACGAAACAAAATATCATAGATGCCAGAATAATATAGACGCCAAAACACAGCCAGGGAGGATTGATAAAGTTGTAATAGTCGAAAAAGTTCTAAACAAAATATCATAGATGCCAGAATAATATAGACGCCAGAACACAGCCAGGGAGGATTGATGATGTTGTAAACAAATATAAATGCCAGAATAATATAGATGCCAAAACAGAGCCAAGGAGGATTGATGAACCTGTAAACAAAATATTATAAATACCAGAACAATATAGACGCCAGAACACAGCCAGGGAGGATTGATGACGTTGTAAAGATGAAAACAGATGGATGAGGAACAACGAAATCATAAACTGGAGAAAACAGGAAGAAAAATGTTGTTGGAGAGTTCGAAGAAGGAGAAGGAGGAAGAAAGATGGGTGCACGCCAAAGGTGGGGGAGGGGAAGGAACGGAGTAAGGGGGGTAGGTGGAGGGGGGGGGGTTGGAGGAGAGGGGGTTAGGAAAAGGAAGGGAGTAGAAGTAGGGGGATGAAGGAGAGAAGAGGGGGAAGGAAGAGTAGGGGGGGGGGGAGGAGGTTGTAGGGGGAAGGAAGGGGAGAAGAGGGGGAAGGGAGAGTAGAGGGGAGGAGGTAGTAGAGGGAAGGAGAGAAGAGTGGGAAGGGGGAGGAGGAAGAGAAGAGGGAAGGAGGAAGAGAAGAGGGAAGGAGGAAGAGAAGTGGAAGGGAACTAATAGAAAGAGGGTAGAATAGGATAAATGAGAGGGCCAGAGAAATAAAGAGGGGGTGTAGCAAGAATAGAGGAGGGGGGAGGAGGAGGCCGAGTTGGAGGGGAAGGGAGGACGAAGGAGGGGGGGGGGGGGAGAGAGAGAGAGCCCGGGTTCGAAGCAGTCTACCAAACGAAACCAAGTGTTACGAGAAGCGAGTGAACTATTGTGGGACAGAGAGAGAGAAGGGAGGGGGGGGGGGGGGGGGACTGAGGGGGAGTGGGCGGTGGGGGTGTATCAGAGCCCCCCCCCCCCTTATGGATCAGTGTGGCCAAGGGAGCTCACTTAATGGATGATATATGACCAATGGGAAAAGACCACAGCCAAAATTCCTCCACCGAACCCACCACCACCACAACCAACCCTCCCTCCCTCCACCCTCTCTCTATCTGTATCTATCTATATAAATTATGTTCTATATCAATAATCTTTATGTCTCTATTATCTGTTTATCTCTATTCTCTCTCTATCCCTATCCCTCCCTATATCTCTCTTTATCTATCTATCTCTCTATGTCTCTATTATTCTTTATCTATTTATTTTCTCTCTCCTTCCCTAACTTCACCCTCCTCCACCCCATCTCTTTATTGTGCTATCTATCTATCTCTGTTTTATCTCTTTTCTCTCTCTATCTATCTCTATTATCTAGCTATCTCTATTATCTATCAAGCTATCTTTATGATCTCTATATATATCTCTATTCTTTGTATCTAGCTCTATTCTCTCCATCTATCTCTATTATCTCTATCTATCTCTATTATCTCTTTTATCTCTATCTATCTCTCTTCTCTATCTATCTCTCTTCTCCATCTATCTCTTTTATCTCTATCTATCTCTCTTCTCTATCAATCTCTATTCTATCTATCTCTATTATCTCTATCTATCTATACTCTATCTAGCTAGCTCTATTCTCTCTATATATCTCTATTATCTCTCTATCTCTACTCTCTCTAGCAATGTATTATGAAAAGTCTTACTCCAATAAACAGAATAAAGCCTGATTAATCATCCAATGAATTCGCCATTAGAATTACGATCACACACTTTTTTTTAGAATACGAGTTACAAAGGCCTTCTTCAAGTCAGTATCTGCGGCCCCCAATAATTGTACCGGTGACGTCCTATTCAGGGGAGGTTTTTAGTGTGTTTCCTAGACTTCCATCAAGCTTGAAATTACACCCCATGACCCCCTTTCAAGATAAATTTGTACATTTTTCGGTAGAAAAATGTCCCGGCCGAAGGCCGATTCTGCTTAAATTGCAGGCTCGCTATCGCTCGCCAGGAAAAAATCGACACCTAAATGGGACAAAAGGTCTTAAAAGTTACATAAATTGGGTGAAAGTTCTTAAAATCGCCAAACTAATGGGGCGCACGTCTTAAAATCCCAAAAGCAATGGGGCTAAACATGAGGGAGAAGGGGGTAAAGAAAAAAATCCCTCAAGTGGAAATCTCCCCTTAACTTGGTTTTGGCTACGATTAGACGATGTTATGAAGTTTAAATAGAGCCTCCAGCAATTAACAGGCTTCGAACTATCTCACTTTATCCTGTTTACTACCTCAGATCCTTCTTAAGGGGAGGTATTTAGTTTGTTCCCTAGACCTCCATCAAGCTTAAAATTACACCCCCTTGAGTCCCTTTCAAGATAAATTTGTACATTTTTCGGTAGAAAAATGTCCCAGCCGAAGGCCGGTTCCTCTTAAATTACAGGCTCGCTGTCGCTCGCCAGGATAAAATCGACACCTGAATTGCACGAAAGGTCTTAATATGGGGTGAAAGTTCTTAAAATCGCTAAACTAATGGGGCAAACGTTTTATAATATCAAAAGCAATGGGGCTAAACATGAGGGAGAAAGGGGTCAAGAAAAATATCCCTCAAGTGGAGATCTCCCCTTAAACTGCTCAAAATCGTCTAAGTATAGCAAGAATTAAATTAAAAAGACGTCAACCCTTTCCCTCTTTCCCCTCCCCCCCCCTCCCCCTTTTACCCTACCTCCCCTGAAATCCCCTTCCATCCCTCCCCCCTTTTACCCTACCTCCCCTGAAATCCCCTCCCATCCCTCCCACCTTTTACCCTACCTCCCCTGAAATCCCCTCCCATCCCTCCCCCCTTTTACCCTACCTCCCCTGAAATCCCCTCCCATCCCTCCCCCCTTTTACCCTACCTCCCCTGAAATCCCCTCCCATCCCTCCCCACCTTTACCCCTTTATATACTTCCCTAATGTCCACCTTTTCATCCTCCTCCTCTCCCTTCCCCACCTTCCCAACCCCATCCCATTTTATACTCCCCTATCATTCCCCTTTTAACTCCCTCCTCTCCCTTCCTTTCCCCTCCCCTTCCAACCCCACCTTTTCACCACCCCATCCCCATTGTATCCCCCCCTAATATCCCCCTCCCCAACCCTCCACTCCTCCTCCCACCCCCCACCCATCACCCCCTCAAATCCCAGCGAAGAAAAATGGAGTCGGAATGGAAATAGTTTTATATTTGATATCGTTGGTGGTGGTGTCTGTCTGTCTGTCTGTCTGTCTGTCTGTCTGTCTGTTGGTCTGTACAGGGTTAATAAAGTGTATATATAAATCTTGGGACTTATTTGGTGGTGTCTGTCTGTGTGTCTGCCTGTGTCTGTCTATCTGTTGGTCTGTACAGGGTTAATAAAGTGTATATCAATCTTGGGACTCACTTGGTGGTGTCTGTCTGTGTGTCTGTCTGTCTGTGTCTGTCTATCTGTTGGTCTGTACAGGGTTAATAAAGTGTATATATAAATCTTGGGACTCATTTGGTGATGTCTGTCTGTGTGTCTGCCTGTGTCTGTCTATCTGTTGGTCTGTACAGTGTTAATAAAGTGTATATCAATCTTGGGACTCACTTGGTGGTGTCTGTCTGTGTGTCTGTCTGTCTGTCTGTTGGTCTGTACGGGACAAAGTGTATATCAATTAAGCCTTCTTCGTTTTACATACTCCACCTTGACTTCTGCATTATACTACCATTCCTTATATTCTAACTTTACATTATAGTAATTTATTTAACCCTTTCAAAATCCGACTACGCATTTCTTTTGTGTGTTCTGACTATTATTAGATGAATTTATTCAGATTAGGGAGGGGCTGTGTAAGTCAGAGGGTTAATTGAGATAGCCCTTACCCTTATAATTCCCACAGATCCTTCCTAAGCTGTATGAAATCGTCTAATGATAGCCAGAAAACACTGTCGAAATGCATCATAATCTTCAAAGGGTTAAATGTAAGTATTCCAGGTGTGGCTAAAAAGGCCTATGATAATAAGAAATACAATAGAAATACAAGAAATACAATACAAAACAGTAATACAATAAAATACAAAAATACAATATGGAAAATAGGTACCATTGACGAGGAAGATCTATAAAGAGCATAACAGATTGGTATGTAGGTAGGTAGGTAGGTAGATACGTTGGTAGGTAGGTAGGGGTGGTAGGTAGGCAGATACGTTGGTAGGTAGGTAGGAGGTGGTAGATTGGTAGGTAGGTAGGGGTGGTAGGTTGGTAGGTTGGTAGGTAGGTAGGGGTTGGTTGGTAGGTAGGTAGGGGTTGGTAGGTAGGTAGGGGTTGGTAGGTAGGTAGGGGTTGGTAGGTAGGTAGGGGTTGGTAGGTAGGTAGGGGTTGGTAGGTAGGTAGGGGTTGGTAGGTAGGTAGGGGTTGGTAGGTAGGTAGGGGTTGGTAGGTAGGTAGGGGTTGGTAGGTAGGTAGGGGTTGGTAGGTAGGTAGGGGTTGGTAGGTAGGTAGGGGTTGGTAGGTAGGTAGAGGTTGGTAGGTAGGTAGGGGGTGGTAGGTAGGTAGGGGGTGGTAGGTAGGTAGGGGGTGGTAGGTAGGTAGGGGTTGGTAGGTAGGTAGGGGTTGGTAGGTAGGTAGGGGTGGTAGGTAGGTAGATACGTTGGTAGGTAGGTAGATACGTTGGTAGGTAGGTAGGGGTTGGTAGGTAGGTAGATACGGTGGTAGGTAGGTAGGGGGTGGTGAGGTAGGTAGGTAGGGGTAGAGAGGTAGGTAGGTAGGGGGGTAGGTAGGTAGGGGCTGGTAGGTAGGTAGGGGTTGGTAGGTAGGTAGGGGTTGGTAGGTAGGTAGGGGTTGGTAGGTAGGTAGGGGTGGTAGGTAGGTAGGGGTTGGTAGGTAGGTAGGGGTTGGTAGGTACGTAGGGGGTGGTAGGGTAGGTAGGTAGGGGTAGAGAGGTAGGTAGGTAGGGGGGTAGGTAGGTAGGGGCTGGTAGGTAGGTAGGTTGGTAAGGGTAGTAGGTAGGTTGGTTGGATGGTAGGGGTAGGTAGGTAGGTAGGGGGTGGTAGGTAGGTAGATAGGGGTGGTTGGTTAGTGGAGGGTAGATAGATAGACAGACAGATGGGAAATGTAAAAAGGAAGAATGAAGGAAGTAGAAGAATGGCAGGGTGTGGTGACGTAGGCCTATGATAATCAACACAAAAATGGCTGACCACACTGGAGTAAACAAGTCAGGGAGTGTCTCCGAATATCCGGGTAGAGACATTAAAAGGACGGGGGACACGGGATTTTCTACGCCGCAACACATAAAGACACAAACCCCCAGCCCCAAACCACCTACCTACCTACCCACCCACACAGCATACACAGCACAAACATACACATCCCCAGCCCCAATACACTCACCCATACAGCCACCCACTTATCATCATCAACAACCCAAACCCACGTCTCCCTCACCCACCCACCCACCCACCTATCATCAACACACACACCAAACACCCACGTGTCCCCCACCCACCCACCCACCTATCATCAACAACACACACACCAAACACCCACGTGTCCCCCACCCACCCACCCACCTATCATCAACAAACACAATACACAAACCCCAACTCACGTCTCCAACCCTCCCCAAACCACCCACTCACCCACACCACAACACACAAACAAACGCAAAAACAAACACCCACATCTCCACCAACCACCCACACCTCCTAGGGCGGCCGCGAACACACCACCCACCCACCCACACACCCACCCTAGCCAGAAAGAGAGAGAGAGCCAGCCCCAGATGTTGACAAGGAGAACTAACAAAAACACGATGAGTAACCCGCCTTGACTTAGTTGCATATAAGGGTAGCAGACATCAAGGGAGGAGGGGGGGGGGGGGGGAGTATATTCGTGATGGACACAGGATGGACAATGGTGGGAGGATGTGAGTAGATGGGTGGATAGATAGATGAAGATATATATATGTATTGATAGATAGATGGATACGAAAGAGTTACACAGGGACACCTCGACGACGTATACAGACTAATGACACACCATACCAAAGCCATTCCAACAGCTTTCTCAATCTACAACACCCCTTCTCTGCTATCTACACTTTCCCAGCCGTATGGTCCTAGTGTACTGTCTGATGGGGTAATGGGATTCCAAATGTAAGAGTTACCCAGATACACAGACTGTACAGATCTCGCGGTGCCTACTGGGCAGTCCGGACTTATTAACATAGAAATTGCTACAAGGTAGAAGGTAAAGCAGAAGGCTCTCTCCCCACCCTCCATTCATCTGGATAGATAGATAGAAATATGTGGGTAGGTAGACAAAATAGATAGATAAGAGATAGATAGATAGATGGATAGATAAAAAGCGATGAGCAGCCCAAGACGTGTGTCCTATAAGGCAGCCTACATCAGGGGAGGGGGAGGGGGAGGGGGGAGGGGGGGGGGGGGGGGGGTAAGAGAGGGGGGGGGGGAGTATATACGTGATGGACGGAAGATGGACAATGGTGGCAGGATGTGATAGATATAGATAGATAAATAGATATATAGATAGATAGGTGAACAGATATAGATAGATAAATAGATAGATAGATAGATAGATAGATAGACAGGCAGACATACATAGGTGAACAGATATAGAGATAGATAGATAGATAGATAGATAGATAGATACAGTAGATAGATAGATAGATACAGTAGATAGATAGATAGATAGATACAGTAGATAGATAGATAGATAGATACAGTAGATAGATAGATAGATAGATAGATAGATAGATACATTAGATAGATAGATAGATAGATAGATAGATAGATAGATAGATAGATAGATAGAGGAACAGATACAGACAGAAAAACATGCAAATTTATCTCGAAGGTGGTCTAGGGAGCAAACTAAACAACCTCCCCTTATGGTGGAAGGGTTTATATTTTGGTCCATTATTTAATTTGATTTATTTTTTATTTGTTTCCCCTACACCTCCATTAAACTTAAAATAAAATCCATTATAACCCCCTTCTAGAATAATTTGTACATTTTTCGGTAGAAAACTGTCCCGGCCGAAGGCTGATTCTTCCAAAACTACAGGCTCACTATCGTTCGCCAGGGGAAAAAATCGACACCTAAATAGCACGAAAGATCTTAATATCGACAAAGAAAAGGGGCGAAAGGTTTTAAAATCGACTAACTAATTGGGCAAGCATCTTAAAATCTGAAAACTAATGAGGCTAAACATGAGGGAAAAGGGGGTCAAGAAAAACGCTCCGTCTCCCCTTAATAGGACAGAATCAGGGAACCACATAATTATATTAAAATGTATATATATGATGAACCACAGGACAGAAGATAGTGGGAGGATTATCTGTCCCCCGTCTGTCCACTATTTTGACAGGAGGTATTTCCTACGTGGAGGGGTTTTCGCGCCCATTCTTTGTCAATTTTAAGACCTTTCGTACCAATTAGGTTTCGATTTCTTCGTGGCGAGCGATACCAAGCGTGCAAATATAGGTTTATATATATATGGAGCATGGTGGGAGGAATATTTCGTCCACACGTCTGTCCATAGGAATGTCTGTCCACGTTTGTAAATACATTATTTTGACGAGGGATTTCCTTCTGTGGCGTCAGGTGGGGGTACGTGGTAGGGTTTACAAAATGGTGTATCCTCATTCTTCGTGGTAGGGTTTACAAAATGGTGTATCCTCATTATTCGTCATAAAGCATTTCCGTCATAAATTATTGATATCAAATTGATTAATAGCCTTATCATTAACCAATATGAATGTTCAACCTATGTCAAACACCACTATGAGATCGTTATCACCAATAGCGTAATAATTACATCATTATAATTTACTACTATAACATAAATAAGTATAATTGATTTGTTTTAATTAGCTGCAATAATTGAGTGCCCCAGAAAGAAATACTAAACAGTTATAAGTCATGTAAACAACCTAGAAATCATCATACTCGGAAATTATCAATATTTACGTTCCTATAATTATCAATATTTACGTTCCTATAATTATCAATATTTACGTTCCTATAATTATCAATATTTACGTTCCTATAATTATCAATATTTACGTTCCTATAATTATCAATATTTACGTTCCTATAATTATCAATATTTACGTTCCTATAATTATCAATATTTACGTTCCTATAATTATCAATATTTACGTTCCTATAATTATCAATATTTACGTTCCTATAGTTAAGGGGAGGTTTTTAGTTAGTTCGTTAGACCTCCATCAAGCTTAACATTACACCCCCTAGATCCCCTTTCAAGATATATTTGTACATTTTTCGGTAGACAAATTTCCCGGCCGAAGGCCGGTTCCTCTTAAATTATAGGCTCGCTATCGCTCGCCAGGAAAAAATCGACACCTTAATGGCACGAAAAGTCTTAAAATTGACAGAAATGGGGTGAAAGTTCTTAAAATCGCCAAACTAATGGGGCGAACGTCTTAAAATATCAAAAGCAATGGGGCTAACCATGAGGGAGAAAGGGGTCAAGAAAAAATCCCTCAAGTGGAAATCTCTCCTTAAGTATTATTGTTTTAATCTAATTAGTAGTCTAAGATATACCAATATAACTAACACCAGAGATTGTAACCAAAATTAATAATTGTAATTATGCCACACCTGTTCTTTGCTTAAAATTAGTGTTTTCATATTTACATAATAGTCAATTTAAGGGGAGGTATTTAGTTTGTTCCCTAGTCCTCCATCAAGCTTAAAATTACACCCCCTTGAGTCCTTTTCAAGATAAATTTATACATTTTTCGGTAGAAAAATGTCCCGGCCGAAAGCCGGTTCCTCTTAAATTACAGGCTCGCTATTGCTCGCCAGGATAAAATCGACACCTGAATTGCACGAAAGGTCTTAATATGGGGTGAAAGTTCTTAAAATCGCTAAACTAATGGGGCAAACGTGTTATAATATCAAAAGCAATGGGGCTAACCATGAGGGACAAAGGAGTCAAGAAAAAAATCCCTCAAGTGGAAATCTCCCCTTAAAGCACATCAATTTTATCCTATTTGGTCCGATGGAGGTCTTTTTGAACGGGAATGGGGTGGGACCTTTCAATATAAGTATTAGTAGTATTAGTAGTATCAGTAGTATAGTCTATTCGCTGTAAGTAGGGGAACAATCATGACCTCTAATCCTCTTTAAATTAAAAAAGGGCTAGAGCAAATTGGCTGTAAATTTCCACATCTATTTCTTGGCTGACTCTTCCAAAATGGTAGAAATATTAGCTCGATTACTCTAGCAGTTTGTGAGTTATGGATGTTATAAGTTAAGATATCTCGCCTACTTACAGCGAATAGACTATAGCAGTAGTAGTAGTAGTAGTAGTAGTAGTAGTAGTAGTAGTAGTAATAGTAGAGAACACCTATAAAAAGCCTGCGGACCTCTTCATAGTAAACAACCAGAACACACGAAGAGGAACACCTCTGAAATCAATGGAAGGAACCACACAAGGTGATCCAGTAGCAATGGCAATGTACGCCTTAGGTCTCTCAGTGTTGCTAACCTTAACAAGCCATGAGGCGACGCAAGTAAAGCAGGTGGCCTATGCAGACGATATCACTGGAGCGGGAAAAGTCAACAATCTCAAGCACTGGTGGGAGCAAATATCAGAGGTAGGACCAAAAATAGGGTACCATCCAAATGCCAGAAAGTCAATACTAATAGTAAAAACAGAACATTATGAAAGGGCGGTAGAAGCTTTCAGCGGTAGTGAAGTGGTAGTAACAAAGGATGGACAGCGTCACCTTGGGGCGGTGATCGGCACGGAAGAGTTCAAGAACAAATACATAGAGGAGAAGGTCAGAGAATGGGTAAAAGAAATTGAGAAACTGGCCAATATTGCAAAGACGGAACCACAGGCCGCGTATTCGGCATTCACATATGGGGTCAAACATCGCTGGACCTACTTGATGAGAACCGTTCCAAATGTGAGCGCATTACTTCAACCGCTGGAAGATGCCATCAGAGACAAACTCATCCCAGCGTGGATAAAGTTGCACACCCCGAATGATACAGAGAGGGAGCTGCTCGCACTGCCTCCTAGGTTGGGAGGGATGGGAATCATCGACCCAGTAAAGAGGGCGGTAACGGAATACCAGAACTCAGTAAAGATAACAGGATCTCTCACTGACCGTATCATAGCACAAGATTCTGACGGTGAAGTAGACCAGGCAGACATCTACAACATCAGAAAGACCATCACGTCAGAGAGGCAAAACTCACAGAAAAATGACCTGGCACAATTGATGGGACAACTTCACCCGAGACAAACAAGAAAACTACAAATAGCACAAGAAACGGGTGCTTCAAATTGGCTGACAACACTACCAATCAAGGCAAAAAGCTTCAATCTCAACAAACAAGAATTTAATGATGCTATTGCACTGAGGTATGATTGGCCGATTGAAGGACTGCCCGATCGATGCGTTTGTGGAACCATCAACGATACAGACCACACCATGATATGTAAGAAAGGAGGATTCATCAGCATCAGGCACGATGAAGTAAGAGATGTAACAGCGAACATGCTCAGGGAGGTGTGTAGAGATGTGGTGAGCGAACCATCACTCATTCCCTTGGATGGAGAGATCATGCAGCACAGGACGGCCAACACATCCACTGAAGCAAGATTAGACGTTAGTGCAAGAGGCTTTTGGACAAATGCACAGCGAGCGTTCTTTGACATAAGAGTATTTGACCCAATGGCCCACAGCTACAGCGAGCTGTCTCTGGGGGCTGCACACAAGAGGAACAAACGAGAGAAGGTCAGGACATATGGAGAAAGGATCTTACACGTCGAACATGGCAGCTTTACCCCACTAGTCTTCACCACATCAGGAGGGATGGGACCCAGGGCCCAGTGCTTCTATTCAAGGCTAGCAGAGATCATCGCAGAGAAGAAGCAACAGCCTAGGAGCCACGTCGTAGCCTGGATGAGATGCCGTCTATCTTTCTCATTGCTCAGATCAGCACTACTATGCCTGCGGGAACAAGAAGGTCTGCACCACAACCAGTGACGGTGGCAGAAGTAGACTACGAGGCAGCAGTGGCAGAGGGTCGCATAGGAAGGAGACTGGATTGAAGTTGCATGGTGTAGAATAGTAGTATCTGATGCTTGTGAAATTTAGTATGTGTACAATATTAAATATATGGTAGTGGTGGTGGTGATGGTGGAGGTGGTGATGGTAGTAGTAGTAACATGAATTGTATGAAAAATATTAAATAAAAATCAATGTAGTAGTAGTAATCCACGATGATGATGATGAGTGCTTACACCGGAATAGGAAGTAGCTGAATGACAACGAAGTCAGGCGCTTTGATGACTATTCTGACCTGGTTTAGGGTCCAAAGAGGGGATGCACAGACTGAGTGGTTGTTTTAAAAAAGTAGTAATAGTAGTAGTAGTAGTAGTAGTAGTAATACTTATACCTACTTGATGCGTACCATTCCAAACGTGGGTCCACAACTTCAACCGCTAGAAGATGCCATCAGAGACAAACTCATCCCAGCTTGGATGAAGTCCCACACCCCAAATGCTACAGAGAGGGAGTTGCTCGCACTTCCTCCTAGGTTAGGAGGGCTTGGAATCATCAATCCGGTGAGGAGGGAGACAACGGAACACGAGAACTCAGTAAAGATAACAGAATCTCTCACTGAACGCATCGTAGCGCAAGATCCTGACGGCGAAGTGGACCAGGCGGACATCTACAACATCAGAAAGACCATCACGTCAGAGAGGCAAAACTCACAGAAAAATGACCTGGCACAATTGATGCGACAACTTTCCCCGAGACTAACAAGAAAAAGTACAAATAGCACAAGAAACGGGTGCTTCAAATTGGCTGACAACACTACCAATCAAGGCAAAAGGCTTCAATCTAAACAAACAAGAATTTAATGATGCTATTGCACTGAGGTATGATTGGCCGATTGAAGGACTGCCCGATCGATGCGTTTGTGGAATCAACAACGATGCAGACCACAGCATGATATGTAAGAAGGGAGGATTCATCAGCATCAGGCACGATGAAGTAAGAGATGTAACGGCATCAGGGAGGTGTGTCGAGATGTGGTGCGCGAACCATCACTCATTCCCTTGGAGGGAGAGATCTTGCAGCACAGGACGGCCAACACATCCAACGAAGCACGAGTGGACGTTAGTGCAAGAAGTTTTTGGACAAGAGCACAGCGAGCATTCTTTGACGTAAGAATATTCGACCCAATGGCCCATTGCTACAGCGGGCTGTCTCTGGAGGCTGCACACAAGAGGAATGAACAAGAGAAGGTCAGGGCATATGGGGAAAGGATCTTAAATATCGAACATGGCAGCTTTACCCCACTACTCTTCTGGAGGGATGGGACCTAGGGCCCAGTGCTTCTATTCAAGGCTTGCAGAGATCATCGCAGAGAAGAAGAAACAGCCCAGGAGCCACGTTGTAGCCTGGATGAGGTGCCGTCTATCTTTCTCGTTGCTCAGATCAGCACTACTATGCCTGCGGGGAACAAGACTGTCTGCACCACAACCAGCGACGGTGGCAGAAGTGGACTACGAGGCAGCAGTGGCAGAGGGTCGCATAGGAAGGAGACTGGATTGAAGTTGCATGGTGTTGAATAGTAATATCTGATGCTTGTAAAATAAAATGTATGAACAATATTAAATAAAAACCAATGTAAAAAAAAAAAAAAAATTAGTAGTAATAGTAGTAATAGTAGTAGTAGTAGTAATAGTAGTAGTAGTAGTAGTAGTATCATACTCAGAATCACTATTATTTGTTCAGTCGCAATAACAACAAATCAGTCTCTTTTTATTTTGCCTTGTTTGGCATCTAAACCTGCCCCCCCCCCCCCCCCACCCACCCCCCCCCACCCCCACCCCTCCCTCTCCTTCAATGTTTGGCTCTACCGAGGTCGACCACATCTACCTGAGAGAGAGAGAGAGCGTGTGTGTGTGTGAGTGATTGAGTGAATGAGAGAGAGAGAGAGAGAGAGAGAGAGTGAGAGTGAGTGAGAGTGAGAGAGAGAGAGAGAGAGAGAGAGAGAGAGAGAGAGAGAGAGAGAGAGAGACAGAGAGTGAGAGTGAGAGTGAGAGGACAGAATCACAGACAAACACATAAATAGGCAGACATGTAAGACAAACAGACAAACAAACCCATAATACCAAGGACAGACAGAAGGAGGGGTTCATCATCAGAAATACAAGATAAAGACTTACTTAGCTGCCAAATTAAGGGGAGATCTCTACTTGAGGAATTATTTTCTGGACCCCTTTCTCCCTCATGTTTAGCCCCATTGTTTTTGAGATTTTAAGACGTTTGTCCCATTAGTTTGACGATTTTAAGAACTTTCGCCCCATTTCTGTCAATCTTAAGACCATTCGTGCCATTTAGGTGTCGATTTTTTCCTGGCGAGCGATAGCGAGCCTATAATTTAAGGGGACCGGCCTTCGGCCGGGGCATTTTTCTACCGAAAAATGTACAAATTTATCTTGAAAGGGGGTCAAGGGGGAGTAATTTTAAGCTTGATGGAAGTCTAGGGAATCAACTAAAAACCTCCCCTTAACTCCCAAATTAATATACATAGACAGAGACACATAGACACAGACACAGACACATAGACACAGACACATAGACACAGACACATAGACAGAGACACATAGACACATAGACACAGACACATAGACAGACACATAGACAGAGACACATAGACACAGACACATAGACACAGACACATAGACACAGACACAGATACATAGACAGAGACACATAGACAGAGACACAGACACATAGACACAGACACAGACACAGACACACAGACACAGACACATAGACAGACACATAGACACAGACACATAGACACAGACACATAGACAGAGACACAGACACATAGACACAGACACATAGACACATAGACAGAGAGACACAGACAGAGACACATAGACAGAGACACATAGACACAGACATATAGACACAGACACATAGACACAGACACATAGACAGAGACACATAGACACAGACACATAGACACAGCCACATAGACAGACACATAGACACAGACACATAGACACAGACACATAGACAGAGACACATAGACACAGACACATAGCCCACACACAGTCCGTAGCCTAGTAGGTAGAGCTCTCGTCTCACACACGAGGGGTCGGGGTTCAATCCCCGGCCGGGCGGAGACAAATTGGGCTTGTCTCCTTTCATGTGTTAGCCTCAGTTCACCTAGCTGTAAATAGGTACCTGGAATAAGTGGACGACGTTGTGACGTCCCATCTGGGGTTGGAAAAAATGGTACAAGGCGAGATGGGTATCATATGGTTCACCTAAGCTGATGGCTACCTAAGCCTTCGGGCGAGACGGTACCGTCTATAGTGAGAATGGTACCATACAGATCCACCCTAAGCCTTCGTTTCCGATGTCGCCAATTGGCTAAAATACAGACTACACACACATCCACAGCCATTCCAACAGTACATAAAACACTTAACATGCATTTCACGCAATACATTCCCAGTTAAGGAGGCGCGATAATAATGAGCTTAGCTCGCATTGCGTGGATTCCCCTTGACGAACAAGTAACTGAGTAACTGAGTAACAGACACATAGACACAGACACATAGACACAGCCACATAGACAGAGACACATAGACACAGACACATAGACACAGACACACAGACAAGCATAGACAATTATATATACAGACAATATATTCAGACAAACACAGACAGACGGACAGACATACAGGCAGAGGGAAGGGGGAGGCTCATCAACTATACAGGAGAGAGACTTACTTAAGGGGAGGTTTTTAGTTTGGTCTCTAGATATGCATCAAGCTTAAGATTACACCCCCTTGATCCCCTTTCAAGATAAATTTGTACATTTTTCGGTAGAAAAATGTCCCGGCTGAAAGCCGGTTCCTCTTAAATTACGGGCTCGCTATCGCTCGCCCGGAGAAAATCGATACCTAAATTGCACGAAAGGTCTTAAAATTGACGGAAATGGGGCGAAAGTTCTTAAAATCGCCAAACTAATGGGGCGACTGTCTTAAAATCTCAAAAAAGAAATGGGGCTAAACATGAGGGAGAAAGGGGTCCAGAAAAAATCCCTCCAGTCGATATCTCCCCTTAACTCCCAAATTAAAAGGACAGAAGTGACCGACCCCCCCCCCCGCGTCACCCAAATTATTTAGAGGCGATATTTCTGGTTCCCCTACTCCCTCATGTTAAGCCCCACTAGTTTGGATATTTTAAAATGTTCGCCCCATTAGTTTGACGATTTTAAGACCTTTCGCTCCATTTTGTTGTCAAATTTAAGACTTTTCGTGCCATTAAGGTGCTGATTTTATTCCTGTCAAGCGATAGCGAGCCTGAATCAGCTTTCAGTCGGGACATTCTTCTACCGAAAACAATAAAAATTGCCTTAAAGCGGGGCGTTTGTTTTTTTGTTTTAATATATTGCTTTAAGCTTGATGGAAGTCTAGGTCTCCGTGGTCTTGTTGGCAACCTCTATTTCCACTTTCCCTTGCTATCGGGTTTGCTATCCTTACTAGAATTCAGTCCTGACCACCTCGCTGGGATCGTAAGGTCTGTGTGACTAGTGTATCTATGTAAATCACACACGCACTCACACGCACGCACACACGCACACACACACACACACACACACATTCTATCTCTCTCTCTCTCTCTCTCTCTCTCTCTCTCTCTCTCTCTCTCTCTCTCCATGAGTATTGCCGCTACGAAAATACAGATGACGAAGTCGGTAAAAAAATATATATAAAAATTGAAAATATTATACCCAGGCTAACACGAGACGATTTTATTCAGCTTAGGAAGGACATAGGAAGGAGCAAATAGGAAGACAAATGGGACGAAAGGAGGGAATAGAAACACAAAATGGGACGAAAGAGGAAATAGCAAGAAAAATGGGACGAAAGGAGGGAATAGAAACACAAATGGGACGAAAGAGGAAATAGTAAGAAAATGGGACGAAAGGAGGAAATAGAAACACAACCTGGACGAAAGAGGAAATAGGAAGAAAAATAGGAAGAATATAAAGACAAATAGGAAGCGGGAATAAAATAGGCACATATAAAAGGAGAAAATGGGAAGGGTCGAAAGAAAAAGGGGCCAAAGGAATCTATAAGTAGAGGGGAGCCGTTATCAGAGACCTACCACCACCACAACTACCACTACCACCACCACTACCACCACAACTCCTACCACCACCACAACTACCACTACCACCACCACTACCACCACAACTCCTACTACAACTACCACCACAACTACCATAACTACCACTATCACCATCACTATTACCACTATCACCACTACTACCAACACAACCACACTACCACCACCATAACTACCACCCCTAATACACTATCACCAACACTGCTACCATCACTACCACTACCACCATCACTATTACCACTACTACCAACACAACCACACCACCACCACCATAACTACCACCCCTAATACACTATCACCAACACTGCTACCATCACTACCACTACCACCATCACTATTACCACTACTACAAACACAACCACACTACCACCACCATAACTACCACCCTTAATACACTATCACCAACACTGCTACCATTACTACCACACCACTCCTACCACCACAACTACACTACCCATTCTACCTTCACTACCACCGCTACCACTACTACTAAACTACCACAACACCACTACCACACTACTACCACCATGTCCACTACCACCACTACGACACTACCCATTCTACATTCGCTACCACTACTACTCTACATCATCACCACTACCATCACCACTACATTACCAATACCACCACCACCATCAAACCAGCATATCTTTCACCGCATTACTTTCAAAACATCACCACCATCACCATCACCATCACCACCATCACCACCACCACCACCAACACCAACAACAACAACAACACCAACACCCCCGTTAGTGTTAATCGAAGATAATTTAAGAGTTAATCTACGGTTAATTCTAAGTCAATCTAGGGTTAATTTGGGATCGCATCAAGACCACTCTACGGTTATTATATTGTGTGTTATTTATATATATATATATATATATATATATATATATATATAATATATATATATATATACCGGTAATATATATATATATATATATATATATATATATATATATATATATATACGGTATATATATATACGGTATATATATATATATATATATATATATATATATATATATATATGTGAAAGAGTGAAAGAAGCGAAAGTAAAGCTGCCTGTAATGAGTGTTACTTTTAATTGAAAGTGCTAGAGAGCCTAATTCAAGATACACGGAGCTTGATGCAGTTTAAGTCGTAGAATGAGGGAAAGATAGACTTAGGGAGACAGTTCAGGACTTTACTTGCAGAGTGGAAGAACGAATGGGAAAATCGGTTCACTCTCAGGTTAGAGAACTCGACAGAATAGGGGTGGGAATGCGTTCAAAGGTGGCTACTACCTACTCTCAACATGTTAGTCAAATTTAGCTTGAGATTCACATCAGGGCTAATTCTATATTAACCTAGGGTCAATTTAGGGTCAACTAGGACAAATCCGGGTTCAAACTAGGGTCAATCTGGGGTCACGTGCAAGAGTGGGTGAAGAGATCGGTAGAGAGCCTCCCTTGAGTCGGGGAAAATAAAAGAAGAGCTCTGGCCGTGATGTGGAATAAATAGCTGTGTGTGTGTGAGAGAGAGAGAGAGAGAGAGAGAGAGAGAGAGAGAAAGTCTACCAAATACTGATCTGAAAGTATAATAAAATATTACAATAGCGAAGTGAAAATTAGTTTCTTAGATTATTAATCTCTACTTATATATATATATATATATATATATATATATATATATATATATATACTGTAAACGTAATAACATCATTTTTTTTTTTTTTTTTTTAAGTGATTGAGATCTTTTCGGTAGAAAAATATGTCCGGCTTCGCCGGATTTGATTTTTCTACCGAAAAAATCAGCTCGCTGCCGCTCGCTAGCCTGAAGAGAGAACGCCGATTGGATACAAAACTATCTTGAGGCTAGCAAGCGATAGCGAAGGCCAAATGGATATAATCCACTAAAATGGCAACATTACCCCTTGGACTGAATGGCATTGTATCTATCGTTAACTTAAATCGTGTAATAACTCCGTTATTATAAATACTCAACCTCATGTTCATAGAGTAATGTATTCTTATTTTTGTCTGATGAGTCCACCATATAATTTATGAAAAGCATTACTGGAACACCCTGTATATATAAAACCCAATTCAACATACCATTTATCCATCAGAAACTTGCATAATTATTGGATTTCTGTTTAAGGGGGTAGTACTCGCTTTTATCTGAACCCCCTTCTCCCTCATGTTTATCTGAACCCCCTTCTCCCTCATGTTTATCTGAACCCCCTTCTCCCTCATGTTTATCTGAACCCCCTTCTCCCTCTTGTTTATCTGAAACCCCTTCTCCCTCATGTTTATCTGAACCCCCTTCTCCCTCATGTTTATCTGAACCCCCTTCTCCCTCATGTTTATCTGAACCCCCTTCTCCTTCATGTTTATCTGAACCCCCTTCTCCCTCATGTTTATCTGAACCTCCTTCTCCTTCATGTTTATTATGAACCTCCTTCTCCTTCATGTTTATTATGAACCTCCTTCTCCTTCATGTTTATTATGAACCTCCTTCTCCTTCATGTTTATCTGAACCCCCTTCTCCCTCATGTTTATCTGAACCCCCTTCTCCTTCATGTTTATCTGAACCCCCTTCTCCCTCATGTTTATCTGAACCCCCTTCTCCTTCATGTTTATCTGAACCCCCTTCTCCCTCATGTTTATCTGAACCCCCTTCTCCCTCATGTTTATCTGAACCCCCTTCTCCCACATGTTTATCTGAACCCCCTTCTCCCTCATGTTTATCTGAACCCCCTTCTCCTTCATGTTTATCTGAACCCCCTTCTCCCTCATGTTTATCTGTACCCCCTTCTCCTTCATGTTTATCTGATCCCCTTTCTCCCTCATGTTTATCTGAACCCCCTTCTCCCTCATGTTTACCTGAACCCCCTTCTCCCTCATGTTTATCTGAACCCCCTTCTCCCTCATGTTTATCTGAACCCCCTTCTCCTTCATGTTTATCTGAACCCCCTTCTCCTTCATGTTTATCTGAACCCCCTTCTCCCTCATGTTTATCTGAACCCCCTTCTCCCTCATGTTTATCTGAACCCCCTTCTCCCTCATGTTTATCTGAACCCCCTTCTCCCTCATGTTTATCTGAACCCCCTTCTCCCTCATGTTTAGCTATTATTTTTGAGGTTTTAAGATGTTCGTTCCGTTAGTTTGGTGATTTTGAGACCTTTCGCCTCATTTTGTTGTCAATATTAAGACCTTTCGTGCCCTGTAGGTGTTGATTTTTTCTGGCGAGCGATAGCGAGCCTCTAATTTTAGAAGGAACCGGCCTTCGGCCTGGACATTTTTCTATCGAAAAATGTACAAATTTATCTTGAAAGGGGGTCTAGGGGGTGTTTTTCTAAGTTTGATGGAGGTCTAGCGAGGAAACTCAAAAAATAAATCATTAGAAAAATATATCGACCAAAAACCAAGCACTGCCCTCTTAACCTTTTTTACTCCCACAGTTCATTCTTAAACTGCCCCAAAAATCGTCTAAATATAGATAAAAATACGTCGTCGGTACAGAAGGGGTTAACAACATAAAGATAGGGTAAGGGTGAAACGGGGGGATCGGGGGGGGGGGGGGGAGATTTACATATATTGACATTTATCCAGCGACCACACAGGCACACACACCTTACGATCCAAGCGAGGTGGTCAGGCATAAATTCGAGAGTAGAGAGGCCAGACAGAAAAGCGGAAGAAAAGGAGAGTAAGAGAGAGAGAGAGAGAGAGAGAGAGAGAGAGAGAGAGAGAGAGAGAGAGAGAGAGAGAGAGAGATGGTGGTGGTGGTGGTGTGTACTTACTCTAGTTGTATTGCGGGAGTGAGCATGCTCCCCGCCTCCTATATGTGTAGGTGTTATATGTATCGTTGGAATGGCTGTGGATGTGTGTGTAGTCTGTATTTTAGCCAATTGGCGACATCGGAAACGAAGGCTTAGGGTGGATCTGTATGGTACCATTCTCACTATAGACGGTACCGTCTCGCCCGAAGGCTTAGGTAGCCATCAGCTTAGGTGAACCATATGATACCCATCTCGCCTTGTACCATTTTTGCCAACCCCAGATGGGACGTCACAACGTCGTCCACTTATTCCAGGTACCTATTTACAGCTAGGTGAACTGAGGCTAACACATGAAAGGAGACAAGCCCAATTTGTCTCCGCCCGGCCGGGGATTGAACCCCCGACCCCTCGGGTGTGAGACGAGAGCTCTACCTACTAGGCTACGGGCTGTGTGTGTGTGTGTGTGTGTGTGTGTGTGTGTGTGTGTGTGTGTGTGTGTGTGTGTGTGTGTGTGTGGAGGGGGGGGGGGGGCATAGTAGACCCTCGTGATCACCCCCATAATGGTAAATAATGAGATTGGTCCCAGAATATGATTTTAATAGAGATGACAGAAAGAATAGTGGAAGAAAAGGCGAGCACAGAGAGAGAGAGAGAGAGGGAGAAAGAAAGAGAGAGAGAGAGCGGGTTGTAGGAGGGCCTCGTGATCACCCTCAGAATGTAAATAATGAGGTTGGTTAGAGCTTAGATTTTAGTAGAGATGACCGAAAGAAAAATGAATGAGAGGGCAGCATAGAAGCAAGATAAAGAGAGGGAAAGGAAGAAAGGGAGTGAGAGAGAGAGCGAGAGAAAGAGAGAGAGAGAGGGGGGGGGGGACGACCACGTGATCCCCCCCCCCCCCCCCAGAATGTAAATGATGAGGTTGGCCCCGGAATATCGAAGACAAGAGGGTCGTGAAGGTGCATATATTCAATGTCGGTCGTGGTGAATATGGAAGGGAGAGGGAGCCGTGTGTGTGTGTGTGTGGGTGCCCCGGTGTGTGTGAGTGGCAGGCAGCTAGCGCCAGTCTACCGCTAGGGCCTCTCCCGCTAGCAGTCGGCGGCCACGGGGAACGAAGGGCGTGGGCGTACTGACGGAGGTGCGGGCGGGGTAATAGTGGTTATAATATTATGTTACTTTATTTTTGAGTTTCCTCGCTTGACCTTCATCAAGCTTAGAAAAACACTCCCTAGATCCTCCTTCAAGATAAATTTGTACATTTTTCGATAGAAAAATATCCTGGCCGAAGGCCGGTTTCTCTTAAAATTACAGGCTCGCTATCGCTCGCCAGGGAAAAATCGACACCTAAATGGTACGAAAGGTCTAAATATTAACAAAGAAATGGGGCGTAACGTCTTAAAATCGCCAAACTAATGGGCTGAACGTCATAAAATCTAAAAACAATGGGACTGAAAACACGAGGAAGAAGAGCGGCCAGAAAAAACAGCCCATCTCCCCTAAAGTGAGGAGCCCCCCTAACGCCGATGTCCGTCCGCGAGTTTGTTTACTACGTGAGCGACCGCCGATGTGTCAATTTCCCGCTGTGCTATGATCCGCTCGGAGTTCGGGAATCGGCGCTGTACTGTAGAGGGCGCTGACGAAGGTAACCCGTAGGAAGTGAGGTCGGGGGACGTGTGTATACCGACGAAGGATGACTCAAACGGGCTCGTCTTCTGGCATCCTGGCATTCTGGCATAGTGAAAGTTTTGTGTCCCTGCGTTATAGTAAACACCGAGTCAGAGGAAGTGTTGTTGTTTTTTTGTTTTTTCCTTTTTTTTTAAGCACATCTTCTTGGTATGGAGAGCGAACGGAAAACCAAGACGTATACGAAGGAGCTCACGCAAGCCCATGACTCTGATTCCACCAGCGAGCCTTTCTTATTTGTGTACGTGACGGAGACCTCTTCAACATTGCGCTGTGGTGGTTTGATCCGCTGAGAGTCGGGGGGGGGGGAGGGGGGGGGGGGGGGGGGGCGGGCGGCGCTATACCGACGAGGGCGCTGACGAAGGTAACCCAAAGGAAGTGAGATGATCGGAGGACGTGCGCATACCGATGAGGGCGCGGCGGATGGTGGGAATAAAAGGACGTGCTGCAGGAGCGCTTCTTACGGCTTCTATTATTGGCAACTTTCATAAGGCCGAGACACGGGAAGTTATTTATTTACTTATTTATTTTTCTTATATATATATTTTTTTTTTCCTCTCGATGTGGAGAGCGAAGGAAGGGAATTCGAGCGCGTAAATGTACCGACGAAGGCGCTGACGGGGGATAATTTACGTGAGCCCCTGACACCGAGGTTCACCGGCGAGTTTTATATTTTTGTGAGTGACGGAGACGGCTTTAGAATCACGCCGGGGGGGTTCGGAAGGCGATGTTATACTGTAGAGGGCGCTGACGAAGTACACCAAGAGGACCGGCAGTGTAGCGGGCGCTGACGATACCAAACGGACCGGAAGTTTGTTGTTTATGTGAGTGACTACGAGACCAAATTAAGGTGAGGCAGACCGTTTGTTAGCTCTATTAATACATGTATTCATATATTTTGTTTAGTTTCCACCGTAGACCTCCATCAAGCTTAGAAAAACACCCCCTAGACCCCCCTTAAAGATAAATTTGTACATTTTTCGGTAGAAAAATGGCCCGGCCAAAGGCCGGTTCCTCTTAAAATTGGAGGCTCGCTATCGCTCGGCAGGAAATAATCGACACCTAAATGGCACGAAAGGTCTTAAAATTGACACGAAATGGGGCGAAAGGTGTTACAATCTCCAAACTAATGGGCCGAACGTCTTATAATTTCAAAACTAGTGGAGCTAAACATTGGGGATAAGGAGGTCCAGAAAAAACGGTCAGCCTCCCCTTAACATTGCACTGTGGTTAGATCCATTCAGAGTCCGGGAGGCGGCGTAATTAAAGAGGCCGCTGACGAAGTACACCGGCAGAAGGAACAGAGACCCAAGGGCTTGAGCATACCGACAGAAGCCCATCCATGAGTTGTGTATATATTTGAGTGATAAAAGAGAGAAGTTCAGTGTCCAAAACGCGGAGCTGTACTGCAGGGGGCGCCGACGAAGTAAATCAGACGGGAGAGTTTGATAGTTATGTGAATGGCAGTGGTGTTTAGCCCTATTTGGTCCGAGGGAAGTCATTTTGGGTCTCCCCTGCTTTGCTCCATTACTTTGGAGATTTTAAGACGTTCCACACCCATTAGTTTGGCGATAATATGACGCTCCACCCCATTCAGGTGTCGATTTTTTCTGGGCGAGCGATAGTGAGCCTGTAACTTAGAAGAAATCGGGCTTTGGCCGAGATTTTTTTTTGTTTATCGAAACAATATATAAATTTACCTTGATGGGGGTCTGGGTGGGCAATTTACCTTGATGGGGGGTCTGGGTGGGCAATTTACCTTGATGGGGGGTCTGGGTGGGCAATTTACCTTGATGGGGGGTCTGGCTGGGCAATTTACCTTGATGGGGGGTCTGGGTGGCTATTTACCCTTGATGGGGGGTCTGGGTGGGCAATTTACCTTGATGGGGGGTCTGGGTGGGCAATTTACCTTGATGGGGGGGGTCTGAGTGGGCAATTTACCTTGATGGGAGGTCTGGGTGGGCAATTTACCTTGATGGGGGGTCTGGGTGGGCAATTTACCTTGATGGGGGGGCAATTTACCTTGATGGGAGGGTCTGGGTGGGCAATTTACCTTGATGGGAGGGTCTGGGTGGGCAATTTACCTTGATGGGGGGTCTGGGTGGGCAATTTACCTTGATGGGGGATCTGGGTGGGCAATTTCCTTGATGGGGGGTCTGGGTGGGCAATTACCTTGATGGGGGGTCTGGGTGGGCAATTTACCTTGATGGGGGGTCTGGGTGGGCAATTTACCTTGATGGGGGGTCTGGGTGGGCAATTTACCTTGATGGGGGATCTGGGTGGGCAATTTACCTTGATGGGGGTCTGGGTGGGCATTTTTTTAGTTTGAAGGAAGTCTGGGAAGGCATTTTTGTTAGCCAAGGAGACAAACTAAAATATATGGCTCGAAAATGGCAAAAACAAGCCAAGATTGTCAATAATAATTAAACAAAATAACGGTAACATAAATCATTCACAAAACGCCGGACCAAATAGTGTTAACCCTTTGAAGATTATGGACGCATTTTGACAGTTTATTCTGGCTATCATTAAACGATTCTATGCAGTTTAGGAAGGAACTGTGGGGATCATAAGGGCAAAGACTATCGCAATTAACCCTCTGACTTCCACATACCCTTCCCAATCTGAATAAAATCGTCTAATAATAGGCAAGACAAAACAAAGGCGTAATCGGATCTTGTAATGGTTAACCAGCAATAGTTACAGTTTGATATATAACAGGGTGTTCCAGCAATGCTTTTCATAAATTAAATGGTGGACTCATCAGACAAAAATAAGAATACAATACTCTATGAACATGAGATTGAGTATTTATAATAACGGAGTTATTACACGATTTAAGTTAACGATAGATACAATGTCATTCAGTCCAAGGGGTAATGTTTCCATTTTAGTGGATTATATCCATTTGGCCTTCGCTATCGCTTGCTAGCCTCAAGATAGTGAGCAGTAGCGATCTGACTTTCGCTAGAAAAATATGTCCGGCTTCGCCGGATTTGATTTTCCTACCGAAAACATCAGCTCGGTTGAAAGCCCGGCTGAAAGCCGGTTCCTCTTAAATTAAAGGCTCGCTATCGCTCGCCAGGATAAAATCGACACCTAAATGGCACGAAAGGTCTTAAAATTGACAGAAATGGGTTAATAATCGTAAAAATAATGGGGCAAACGTCTTAAGATTAGAAAAACAATGGGGCTAAACATGAAGGAGAAAGGAGTCAAGAAAAAAATCCCTCAAGTGGAAATCTCCCCTTAAACGCGATGGTAGAAGTTTTAGGAGCTAACCCGAAAATACACCTATGAAATAATTACTATCACTGCATATATAGCCTAATTAGAAATCTCAAATGTTTGTAATGCCTCGATTAGCGTTGTGCACTCTATACCCTGTTCCAAATAAATAGGCGAAAACTCTTGAACATTAACCTCTACAATGAGTTACTTGAGAAGTGCGTGCGGAGTTACATGGAGGGATAGACAGACTAATGAGGAAGTAAGAAGGAGGTGTGGTGTGGAGGTAGATGTGCTGGAAAGTGTGGAAAGGAACAACTTGAGATGGTTCGGCCATATGGAACGTATGGAAAGCGAGAGAATGACTAAGAGGGTGTATGAGAGCGAGGTGGAAGGACAGAGAGGGAGAGGTAGACCGAAGGAGAGGTGGAGGGATGGAGTGAGGAAGTATATGAACGAAGGCGGTGCTGGTTGGGGGGAGGGGCGTCGACTGACCGGGGACAGAAGTGCATGGGGGCGGTTCGTTCGTGGCCACCCCTTCAGGGATCACGGCGTCAGGCAATAGATAGATAGATAACTCACTAACAACTAGAGTAATCGCGCTAATATTTCTACCATTCGAGAAGTGTCCGCCAGGGAATAATATTTGTCTAATGATAATGTACGACAGGTTGGGAGAGAGGTATCCTGACCAGGATTCGAACCCACTCACTCCAGATATAATTGAGATAGTCGGGCACAGTAACCATGTAACCACTCATGGCCGAGGGGTTACGGTGACCGACTCTCCCAAATATACGTGGAATGAGTGGGTTCGAATCCTGGTCAGTATACTCCAATAATATTTGTTTTCCACATAATCCACATAATCGAAAATAATACTGGATGATAGGTAGATGCGGTGCGATAATATATATTAACTTAATTATTCGTGTTTCATATCTCCCGTTAACCCCTTCAACACCATGACGCCTTCTTACCTTTGATTTTGGTTAAATTTAATGATATTATGTAGTTTAAGAAGGACCTATGTTATCAAGAGGGTTTATTGAGATCATATTTACCCATTGGAGTCGTAGAGGCAGATTATAAACTAAAGAAAATCGGCTTATGGCAACCAGAATTGGATGACAATTACTTAATGGTGGTGAAAGGGTTAAATAATAAACTATTAAGGGGAGATCTCCACCTGGAGGATTTTTTTCTGGACCCCTTCCTCCCTCATGTTTAGCCCCATTGCTTTTGAGATTTTAAGACGTTCGCGCCATTAATTTGGCGATTTTAAGAACTTTCGACCCATTTCTGTCAATTTTTAGAAATTTTGTACCTTTTAGGTGTCGATTTTTTCCTGGCGAGCGATAGCGAGCCTGTAATGTAAGAGGAAACGGCCTTCGGCCGGGACATTTTTCTACCGAAAAATGTACAAATTTATCTTGAAGGGGGTCTAGGGAGTGTAATTTTTAAGCTTGATGAAGGTCTAGGGTACAAACTAAATACCTCCCCTTCATACTCGATGTTATTCAGCTTAGGCAGGGCATATATGGAAGTCAAGGAGGTTAAATGAGACAGGCTTTTTACCCTTATAATCCCCACAGACCTTTCCTAAGTCGTATGAAATCGTCTAATGACAGCCAGAATAAACTGTCAAAATGCGTCATAATCTCCAAAGGGTTAACATTATTAATATATTAATTTGATCGATCCAATTAACCCTTTGAGGATTTGAATCTAAGGGGGTCAGAACCAACTCCATTATGCCTCTGACTCCCACAGATACTTCCTAAGCTGAATAAAATCGTCAAATGATCCTCAAGGGGTTAATATATATATATATATATATATATGTATATATATATATATATATATAAACTGATTTTATTATTATTTCAGATACCGCCATATCACCTTCCTCAACCTACGAAGGACCTCTAGTATTTAGAGGGTTAAGCTGTACAGCGACCTACACTATCAGAAGGTAGGTTATAATGAGCTAAATTTATGGGGGGGGGAGGTGTTCTGGACCCCCCTTCTCCCTCATGTTTAGCCCCCAACTGCCTAAATTGCTGGCGCTATCGCTCGCCATGAACAAACAGATCGATACCTAAATGAGACTAGAAGTTATAAAATTGGACAAAGAAATGGGGCGAAAAGTCTTAAAATAGGCAAACAAATAGGGCGAACATCTTACAATCTCAAAACGATTGGGACTAAACATGAGGGAGAAGGGGGTCCAGAAAAAAAAAATTAAGGCGGATTCACACGAGCCTATATTTCGGCGTTTATTATAGTCAATATCGCATTTAAGGGGAGATGGTCAATTTTTCTGGACACCCTTCTCCTCATGCTTAAGTTAAGGGGAGGTCTCCACTTGAGGGAATTTTTTCTTGACCCCTTTCTCCCTCATGTTTAGCCCCATTGCTTTCGATATTATAAAACGTTTGCCCCATTAGTTTAGCGATTTTACGAACTTTCACCCCATATTAAGACCTTTCGTGCAATTCAGGTGTCAATGTTATCCTGGCGAGCGATAGCGAGCCTGTAATTTAAGAGGAACCGGCCTTCGGCCGGGACATTTTTCTACCGAAAAATGTACAAATTTATCTTGAAAGGGACTCAAGGGGGTGTAATTTTAAGCTTGATGGAGGTCTAGGGAACAACCTAAATACCTCCCCTTAAGTACTTGGAGTTGATAGTGATTGTTTTTACGGTCACAAGACAGGCAGCAGTATTGCCAACATAATACGTAATTTAAGGGGGAGAATTGTATTTATGTGTCTATATATTTATCTATTTAGTCTTTTTAAATGTTCTCCCTAGACCTCTATCAAGCTTAACCCCTTCTATGCCGATGCCGTCCTTGTAGCTTTATTATGGCTACTATTAGATGATTGGATTCAGCTTAAAAAGGCCCTCCAACGATTAACAGGCTTCGAACCATCTCGCTTAAGGGGAGGTATTTACTTTGTTCCCTAGACCTCCATCAAGCTTAAAACTTATACCCCCTTGAGTCCCTTTCAAGATAAATGTGTACATTTTTCGGTAGAAAAATGTCCCGGACAAAGGCCGGTTCCTCTTAAATTACAGGCTCGCTATCGCTCGCCAGGATAAAATCGACACCTGAATGGCACGAAAGGTCTTAATATGGGGTGAAAGTTCTTAAAATCGTTAAACTAATGGGGCGAACGTTTTATAATATCAAAAGCAATGGGGCTAAACATGAGGGAGAAAGGGGTCAAGAAAAAAATCCCTCAAGTGGAGATCTCCCCTTAAACTATTAATCTACCAAATAATATAGGCCTACACCTAAAATGTACACCAATCGTCTAAATATAGCCTTAACAGTTACAAGCATATCTGAGCATCAACATCACTATAGTTTATTGTTTGTCCAGCTGATGGCAATTTGAATCCTTCGGTAACAAAAGGGGTATCGATATAATCCCCTGATACTGCTATGCCCCCTTGAAGATATATTTTCGCAGTTTTCAGTATAAAATTGCCTCGGCCGAAGGACGGTCATGATAATCAAGTTTTTAGTAATCAGAATGGAGAGATCCTTCAAGCTAAGATTCACTGGGAACCCCCTTGAGCCCCTTTTCAAGATAAATTTGTACATTTTCGGTAGGTAAAATACATGTCCCGGCTGAAATAGCACTCTTAATCATTCCTCGCTATACTAAACCAACAATAATCGACCCCTAAATTGCACGAACACCTTAAAATTGACGTATACTAAACCAAAGTTCTTGAAATCACGCCCTAACTAACCTGATACTGTCTTAAAATACTCAAACCATCAAGGGGCTAAACCCCTAGGAGAAACTCGGGTCCAGAAAAAAATCCCTCCAGTTAGCGGGATACTCCCCTTAAAGTGCAGGTGGCCCTAGCGGGGACAATAATTAATAGGCCTACATCTAAATGGAGCGTTTTAAAATGGCCCTAACAGTTACAAGCAATTATGATCAACCCAATTATCTTATTGAGGATTAGGACGTTCCAGCTTTTGATGCAATTTGAATTCTGCTATCATTAGACAATGTATCGATACTGGACAATCTAGATACTGCTATCTGTGGGAATTATAAGGCCAAGTTGTAACGACTAATTAGCTAACCTATTTCGCAACATATACCCTTCATGATAAGCTGAAGTAGTCAATTATAATAACAGAGATGGAAGATGGAAAAAAATAGGCAATTGCATCTTGAAAGGGTTAAACAATCTTAACATATATTATTACCAAAATTTAGAGGTAAAATACAGGATCAAAGGTAACACTATCTCAATACCCTCGGACTTCCATAAACCAATCAATATGTCACCCCTAAAATAACACCTTGATAATTCCCGTATACTAAACCAATCAATATGTCACCCCTAAAATAACACCTTGATAATTCCCGTATACTATCCAGGTGTCCATTTTTGTCACTGGGTGAGCGGTAACACCAGCATATTTTGTTATTTTTGTTTGACTAACCAAACAAATTTGTACATTTCTCGATAGATAACACCTTTAATTCTCCGGCAAACCAATCAATATTTCTTCATATAATAACACGCTTTCGCTCGTCCCAGGAAGAAATTGACAATCATAGATTGGGATAAACGTCTTAAAATACACCTTGATATGGGGCCCGTATGGACTACAAGCAGAGCAAGAGAAAAAAAGGGCATAAAATTCCCGTATACTAAACCAATCAATATGTCACCCCTAAAATAACACCTTATAATACCGTAACATATACAAGAAATGTTTCAACCCCTAAATAATCTCGTCATCAGGGTTCGGGGAACAGCTGATCGGTGGCCCCCTAGCGGGACAATAATTAATTACATCTAAGGGGAGCGTTTTAGGCCTCATTACACTCAATTATGTAACCCAATTATCTCTTTGAGGATTAGGACGCGTTTTGGCCGTTTATTCTGGCTATCATTAGACAAATTTATACCAATTAGGAGGGATCTGTGGGAATTATAAGGCCTCATTACTCTCACTAACATCTAAGACTTCCATATACCTTCTTACTCTGAATTACATCTAAGAGGAGCGAAAAAGAAAAAAACTCTCAATTGCATCTTGAAGAGTGCGTTAACTAGGCATCTTAACATACCACAACTCAATAAAATAACTAAGGGATCTGTGGGGATTAAAAGGGTAAAGACTATCTCAAATAGGAGCGTTCTAGGCCTTCATTACCTTCCAATTACATCTAACGCGGGTGACCTGTTTGCCTGTTCATGTCTCTCTATCTTACATCTGGCTTGTTCTAGTTGGCCCCATTACTCTCAATTACATCTAAGAGGAGCGTTCTATTCCCCATTCCAGGTGTCCATTTTTTACTCTCGGTAGCGAGCCACATATTTTGACGTTCTAGGACAGGCTAAATTACTCCTCAATTTCATCTAGAAACTTTCTCCGGCAAAGCCTCATTACTTCATATAATTCTAAGAGAGCGTCGCTTTCGCTCGCTCAAAAAATTACATCTAAGAGGAGCGTCTTAAAATAGTTGGCTGAATGGGGCGAATGGATACAAGCCGAGCAGAGAGAAAGACGTTCATAAATAACAAAAAGCATTCACTCTCATTACATCTAAAGAAGCGTTCTAGGCCTGACATGAGACAAGAAATACGTAATTACATCTAAGAGGGTTCTAGGCCTCATATATCTCAATTACATCTAAGAGGAGCGTTCTAAGGCCTCATTACTCTCAATTACATCTAAGAGAGCGTTCTAGGCCTCATTACTCTCAATTACATCTAAGAGGAGCGTTCTAGGCCTCATTACTCTCAATTACATCTAAGAGGAGCGTTCTAGGCCTCATTACTCTCAATTACATCTAAGAGGAGCGTTCTAGGCATCATTACTCTCAATTACATCTAAGAGAAGCGTTCTAGGCCTCATTACTCTCAATTACATCTAAGAGGAGCGTTCTAGGCCTCATTACTCTCAATTACATCTAAGAGGAGCGTTCTAGGCCTCATTACTCTCAATTACATCTAAGAGGAGCGTTCTAGGCCTCATTACTCTCAATTACATCTAAGAGGAGCGTTCTAGGCCTCATTACTCTCAATTACATCTAAGAGGAGCGTTCTAGGCCTCATTACTCTCAATTACATCTAAGAGGAGCGTTCTAGGCCTCATTACTCTCAATTACATCTAGAGGAGCGTTCTAGGCCTCATTACTCTCAATTACATCTAAGAGGAGCGTTCTAGGCCTCATTACTCTCAATTACATCTAAGAGGAGCGTTTTAGGCCTCATTGCTCTCAATTACATCAAAGAGGAGCGTTCTAGGCCTCATTACTCTCAATTACATCTAAGAGGAGCTTTCTAGGCCTCATTACTCTCAATTACATCAAAGAGGAGCGTTCTAGGCCTCATTACTCTCAATTACATCTAAGAGGAGCGTTCTAGGCCTCATTACTCTCAATTACATCTAAGAGGAGCGTTCTAGGCCTCATTACTCTCAATTACATCTAAGAGGAGCGTTCTAGGCCTCATTACTCTCAATTACATCTAAGAGGAGCGTTCTAGGCCTCATTACTCTCAATGTTATAGTACACCATTAACACCTTGAAAATTATGACGCGTTTTGGCGGTTTATTTTGGCTATTATTAGAAGTTTTGTTCAGCTTAAGAACGATCTGTGGGAATTAGACCCCTTCAGTACCGCTGACTTTTTTTTCAGCTGCATTTAGACGATTTTAAGGATAATATACAGTATACTGTAAACAATATATATATATATATATATATATATATATATATATATATATATATATATATATATATTTACGCATATACTGTACAGTATGTGTATAATATGTATGCAAACTCAGGTACAGTCGCGCTAATAAGTCATGTCCCAGCTGTCATTACGTTTGGCTGGCTCTGTGCTGTATTAATGTCTGTCAGATGGTGAATAGGGTGGGTAAGTGTAGGAACATGGTTGTATATTTCACTCGATATGAAGAAATGAAGCTTAGATATTGCCGATACCAATTATTGATCAAAATATACTTGGTGCCGAGACATCACTTATTAGCGCGACTGTACATGAAAAATATGATTAAATATAAATAAAACCAACCTACATCTCGATCAAGGTCACCGATAAACGACATCCATTGCAAATCATGAATGGAAAAACAAATATATATATATATATATATATAAAACCAAATATACTTCCATATATTTCAGACGTCACCTAGAACTGGTCGGCATATTCCGCGCTAGTACCGATACCATAGCCTAATATGCAAAAAATTCGGTTCCCTTATGACTATCGCAAAAAAAAATATATATATATATATATACAGTATGTGTGTGTGTGTGTATATATGTAAGAGAGAGAGAGAGAGAGAGCTTGCCTGATGCGCGGGAAATATTTGGGGGTGTTATATCTATATTAAAAAGCCACAGAAAACGGGAGTCAAGTGGAGTGATATTTAGGGGGAGACTCTAATAATCCCTTGATAGCCCCGACCCCCTTTAATAACACAGGCCCGCCGCAGTTAATAAAGACGTAATATTATTCAAAACATTTACATTATATTCGTTCCTGCTCGCTGATACACACACACACACACACACACACACACACACACACACACACACACACACACACACACACCAGATAGTCTGCTCGGCAAAAAAAGAAATTACGATATCTCTTTTTGGGGCAGCCCTCTTGCGTATTTATGTATGTATGTGAATATTTATGTATGTATGTGAATATTTATGTATGTATGCGAATATGTATACATGCTGACGACTTGTACATCTCCGTTTGCATGCGCGATGTATTTGCATGTACGCGGCCGTGTGTGTATGTCCATGTGTGTGTGTATATATAGCCATGTACGCGTGTGTGTGTGTGTATGCATGCGGGAGCCTATACAAGTGTGAACCTGTCTATTAATTAAGGGGAGGCAGGCCGTTTTTCTGGACCCCCTTCTCCCTAATGTTTAGCCCCACTAGTTTTGAGATTTTAAGATGTTGGTTCCATTAATTTGGGGATTTTATGACCTTTCACCCCATTTCTTTGTCAATATTAAGACCCTTCGTGCCATTTAGGTGTCGATTTTTTCCTGGCGAGCGCTAGCGAGCCTGTAATTTTAGGAGGAATCGGCCTTTGGCCGGGACATTTTTCTACCGAAAAATTTACAAATCTATCTTGAAGGGGGGTCTAGGGGGTGTTTGTCTAAGCTTGATGGAGGTCTAGGGAGGAAACTAAAAAAAAAATATATGACTAAATTAATTAATAGACCAAACAAACAGCCACTGTCCCGTTAACTGGTGCTATGTGTGTGTGTGTGTGTGTGTGTGTGTGTGTGTGTGTGTGTGTGTAATGAACAATGGTCTGTGTACAATATAACAAAGCACATGTGAACCCATTTATTGACCTGTACGCCATGCCAGCCATTCGTGTATTGGTTATTCACATCCGTGCATCCAACACATATGCAGTACATTGGATATTAATAGACAGACAGACAGACAGCCAGCCAGCCAGCCAGACAGGCAGGCAGACAGACAGACAGACAGACAGACAGACAGACAGCCAGCCAGCCAGCCAGACAGACAGACAGACAGACAGACAGACAGACAGCCAGCCAGCCAGACATACAGACAGACAGGCATACAGACAGACAGACAGCCAGCCAGCCAGACAGGCAGGCAGACAGACAGAGAGAGAGAGAGATAGAGAGGGACAGACAGACAGACAGGCAGGCAGACAGACAGACAGACAGCAGATAGACAGACAGACAGACAGACAGACAGACAGACAGACAGACAGCAGATAGACAGACAGGCAGGCAGGCAGACAGACAGCAGATAGACAGACAGACAGATAGACAGACAGCAGATAGACAGACAGACAGATAGACAGACAGCAGATAGACAGACAGACAGGCAGGCAGACAGACAGACAGACAGCAGATAGATAGATAGATAGATAGACAGACAGACAGACAGACAGACAGACATACAGACAGACAGACAGACAGACAGACAGCCAGACAGCCAGGCAGGCAGACAGGCAGACAGACAGACAGACAGATGGACGGATGGATGGATATAATTACTCATCATTACGAAAACATTAAACAACTTTCCATCTGTCTACACGCCATTTTCTCAACTGACCAATCAATTTATTTGTTGGTCAATGAAGCTACTTAGTAATTAATCCGTCAATCATACCTGTCCATCTACTGTATATTCCAATCTATATTAATCCGTCAATCATACCTGTCCATCTACTGTATATTCCAATCTATATTAATCCGTCAATCATACCTGTCCATCTACTGTATATTCCATCTATAATAATCCGTCAATCATACCTGTCCATCTACTGTATATTCCAATCTATATTAATCCGTCAATCATACCTGTCCATCTACTGTATATTCCAATCTATATTAATCCGTCAATCATACCTGTCCATCTACTGTATATTCCAATCTATATTAATCCGTCAATCATACCTGTCCATCTACTGTATATTCCAATCTATATTAATCCGTCAATCATACCTGTCCATCTACTGTATATTCCAATCTATATTAATCCGTCAATCATACCTGTCCATCTACTGTATATTCCAATCTATATTAATCCGTCAATCATACCTGTCCATCTACTGTATATTCCAATCTATATTAATCCGTCAATCATACCTGTCCATCTACTGTATATTCCAATCTATATTACATACTACAGTTGGTCTCATTTCAGTTGATGGTAAACTGAATCCCTTGGCAACTGATGTATCGATACTTAAGGGGAGACATGGCGCTTTTCTAGACCACCTTCTCCCTCATCTTTAGACCCATTAGTTTGGCGATTTTATGAACTTTCGCCCCATTTCTGTCAATTTTAAAACCTTTCCTGCCAATTAGGTCTCGATTTTTTCCTGGCGAGCGATAGCGAGCCTGTAATTTAAGAGGAATCGGCCTTTGGCCAGGACATTTTTCTACCGAAAAATGTACAAATTTATCTTGAAAGGGGGTCTAGGGGGCTTCATTTTAAGCTTGATGGAGGTCTAGCGAGGAAACTAGAAAAATAATAAATAAATAAACAAAATACCAAAAATTGAAGAATCTCCCCTTAATGCAAAAATATGAAATGACTATGTCTCTGCGTCGTATCAATGCCAAGTTTTCATAATTAACAACTTATTTCACTACAAAATCTACGTAACAGCCGAGTAACCGAGCTAATAACATGGCAATTTACCCTTAGCTGCAAAGAAAATAGACTCTAACAACCTCTATCTGTCGCTGTATCCATTCATCATCTACCAATCCATCTCGCATCTATCAAAACATAATTATAATTGTCATTTTATCCATTAATCTATCTATATATACAGTATCTATATGCTCAGGCCCAATTCCCACTTTTCCAATGTTTTTATTTAATTTTTCCTCTATTTTATTTTATTTTATTTTTTTCTTGGGGGTGGCCGACTCAAGACAGAGCAAGAACAGGAACACACAAGACAAAACAGCGAACAAACACAGACAAAACACAAAATTCACACACATCCATTAATATATATATATCTCCATTTGCTACCGTATCTACCTAATGCAATTAATCCACCAATCTACTAGAATCTACAATCTACCTCCTTATCTATTCAATAATTCACTCATCAACTTATCAATATACCCTTGTGTGTTCGTCAGGCAATCAATTTATGTACCTATCAATCCACACACACACATATATATATATATATATATATATATATATATATATATATATATATATATATATATATATATATATATAGAGAGAGAGAGAGAGAGAGAGAGAGAGAGAGAGAGAGAGAGAGAGAGAGAGAGACAGAGAGAGAGAGAGAGGGACAGAGACAGAGAGAGAGAGAGAGAGAGAGAGAGAGAGAGAGAGAGAGTACAAAGGAGTACAAAGGAAATCAAGCAACAACAGGTCTAGTGACCCTTCTAGGTTGCTTGTCCTCCAAAACACTGAGGATCAAGTGTCAGAGAGAGAGAGATACAACAAAATCTAGCTCTCCATCTATCTGTCATTGTATCTATCGCTATCTATATCGATATTGTGGGCACACCTGAAGAATAGAATGTTTATCTATCAAAGCACCAATTAATCAAGTTATCTATCAATCCATATACCTATCAACCTATAATTATATTCAAGTATCTATCACTATCTATCTATTATCTCTCTATATCTATATGTGTGTGTGTGTGTATCTATATATCTATCATCTATCTATCAATCCATATATCTATCAACCTATAATTATATTCAAGTATCTATCACTATCTATCTATTATCTCTCTATATCTATATGTGTGTGTGTGTATCTATATATCTATCATCTATCTATCAATCCATATATCTATCAACCTATAATTATATTCAAGTATCTATCACTATCAATCTATTATCTCTCTCTCTCTATATATGTGTGTGTATCTATATATCTATCATCTATCTATCAATCCATATATCTATCAACCTATAATTATAATCAAGTATCTATCACTATCTATCTATTATCTCTCTCTCTCTCTCTCTATCTATCTTTATATATATGTGTGTGTGTATCTATATATCTATCTATCTATCTATCAATCCATATATCTATCAACCTATAATTATAATCAAGTATCTATCACTATCTATCTATTATCTCTCTCTCTCTCTATCTATCTTTATATATATGTGTGTGTGTGTATCTATATATCTATCTATCTATCTATCAATCCATATATCTATCAACCTATAATTATAATCAAGTATCTATCACTATCTATCTATTATCTCTCTCTCTCTATCTATGTGTGTGTGTGTATCTATATAGCTATCACCTATCTATTTATCTATCTATCTATCTATCCAGCTTGCTATACACCAATCAAACTACCTACCTATCTATCCATCTATCCCTTTATAGTTATCAAAGCTATCTATCACTCAATCTAGCAATCAATTTACCCATAATTCAATCAATATATCTATCAATTAATCCACATTTCTATACGTCAAACTATCTATTCAATTACCAAACCATCAACCTATCTATCTATCTAGCTATCTATCTATCTATCCATCTATTTATCAACCTATCATTCTATCAATCCACTTTTCTATACGTCAAACTATCTATTTATCTACCTATCAATCTATCTATCTATCTATCTATATATCTATCTAGCTATATCTATCTATCTATATCTATCTATCTATCTATATCTATCTATGTATCTATCCATCACCCCTCTCCGTTAGAATATTGTTAGCACACCCGATGAATAGAATTGCTTTCGTTTTAAATATGACGGACCACCAGCAGCAGCAGCCGGTACACACACACACACACACACACACACACACACACACACACACACACACACACACACACACACACACACACACACACACACACACACACACACACACACCAATTGTTTTTCATACCACTTTTTGTTGTTATGGGGGGGGGGGGTTAGTTATTGGCCGAATTGTCCATTTATTATATTAATTAGTTATATTTTTCCTCCACCCCTTGTGGGAGTAAGGGTTGGCTACTGACATATATTTTCAGTTTCCTCCCTAGTCCTCCATCAAGCTTAAACAACATCCCCAACATAAATGTGTACATTTTTTCGGTAGAAAATTGTCACGGCCGAAGGCCGGTTCCTCCTAAATTATAGTCTCGCTATCGCTCGCCAGGAATACATCGACAACTGAATGGCCCGAAAGATCTTAATATTGACAGAGAAATGGTGTGAAAGGTATTAAAATCGCCAAACTAATGGGCGTTAATGGGCTTAAACATGAGGGAGAAGAGGGGTCTGAAAAACAAAAAACTCCCCCTTAATACACAACAATACCCTGCAAATAATGATAATATAACCGCGGCTGTATGATAATGAAGTACCTCTGTGTATTATATATATACATGTGTGCACGTTTGGTTGTTTGTTTCTTTTTGTTTTTTTGGTGAATGCAAAATTATGCGTGATTTTTTATTGTTTTTTTTTTTCTTTTTTTTTTTTTTTTTTTTTTTTGTATGCAAAATGGCGCGGGAATGTTATGCATTAGTATCGCGCTTTTCAATATGCTATAAGCCGGATCGAATTTGGGGTAATATTTTGATTATTGTAATACGGGTAGATATCAATTAGTTTGCCTTTGGGATATATTGATATTATGCATGTAATTATTAAGCCGTGTTAATTGTCTTTGCATGTCAATTTATGTGGGTGAAATCACTGTGCTAATAAACGTTAAGTGAGTAATTTCAATGCATATGCTTGTTGTAATAAAAGATAATAAATTAAGGGCAGACTGACCGTTTGTTTGGTCTATTAATTAATTTATTCATGTATATTTTTAGTTTATTTAGTTAATTTATTCATATATGTTTTTAGTTTCCTCGCTCGACCTCCATCAAGCTTAGAAATACACCCCCTAGATAAATTTTTAAATTTTTCGGTAGACAAATTTCCCGGCCAAAGGCCGGTTCCTCTTAAAATTGCAGGCTCGCTATCGCTCGCCAGGAAAAAATCGACACCTAAATGGCACGAAAGGTCTTAAAATTTACAACGAAATGGGGCGAAAGGTGTTAAAATCGCCAAACTAATGGGCCGAACGTCTTATAATCTCAAAACATTAGGGAGAAGGGGGTCCAGAAACACGGTCTGCCTCCCCTTAACCCAATGGTTTAAATTAAAATGTCATCATGCCTAATTAACCCTTTCCGTACCGATATGTATTCTTGCAACTTTATTCTGGCTACTATTAGATGATTTTAGTCAGTTTCGAAAGGGCCTCCAGCAATTAACAGGCTTCGAACTATCTCGCTTAAGGGGAGGTCTCCACTCGAGGGATTTTTTTCTTGACCCCTTTCTCCCTCATGTTTAGCCCCATTGCTTTTGATATTATAAAACGTTTGCCCCATTAGTTTATCGATTTTAAGAACTTTCACCCCATATTAAGACCTTTCGTGCAATTCAGGTGTCTATTTTATCCTGGCGAGCGATAGCGAGCCTGTAATTTAAGAGGAACCGGCCTTCGGCCGGGACATTTTTCCACCGAAAAATGTACAAATTTATCTTGAAAGGGACTCGAGGGGGTGTAATTTTAAGGTTGATGGAGGTCTAGGAAACAAACTAAATACCTCCCCTTAATGACAGCGACTGTTACCTTGTGGTGACGTGTCATATCATTTACATCAACGAATTGCATAACATTAACATACCATTATTGTTTACAGATGATCGGTGGCATGGAACAGAGGAGGAGCGATGACAGAAGGAGGGGAGGTAGCCAAGATCTGATTGTCCTTCTTCTGTATGGCTGACCAATAACGCACTTAGAGTACCCGGGAGGTCTCAGTTTGTGATGGTTGCTTCAAGTTGGATCAATTCTGCACAACATCCTCACCATCAATCAACACCACCACTGGAACGGGACACATTAGGAGGTAAACAATATGCAAATGAACAATCAAGGAAAAAACAACCTTTGGTAAAATTCTAGTTTCACGTACACAGCGACAAAAGGGAGGCGCCGTTGTAAAGCCGCATAGCTTCCCGACCAACTATGAAGATCAGGGAAATTGCTGGGTAAAAGACGTAATATAATGATAATAAACTACATTAACGACATTAGCCTAACCTAACAACCTTACCTAACCTAACCTAGTATTATGTAATAGCTATGATGCCGCATATGGGGAGATTTTTTTTTTCTTTTTTTACAGTAGGTATAATTCCTTATAATGCATTTCCGCCGCTTTGGACATATATAGGAATTAAGTATGGTATATGACAACTCTAAAGTAGCCATAGAAATTTATGAGTATGCTGTGAAAGCGAAACTAGAATTAAACCCAATCTTTACACTAGTGAGCTAGTTGAAATAATAAATGGTAGTTAAAATAGGACTTCAGAGGCTATCAACCCTCATGGATTATTAAGCCAGCACACTGTAAGTCAAGAATAACGTCAGGACCTGAGCCCCTTTTCCAGAACTCTAGTCCCTTGTATGGTTCCATCTCATCTCAACCAGTAAACCATTTCAACCAGTAGCTCTCAACCAGTGCCAAATTAACCCAGACCAACCAAACCAGTGCCAAAATATAGTACTAACCTAACCTAACCTAACCGTATTGGTTGATTTGGTACTGGTTGAGAGCTACTGGTTGAAATGGTCTTCTGGTTGAGTTGACCAGTCACCCCCTTGTATATATATATAAAACTCAATCTTTACTACAGTTTACACTCAACGACATTTCGGAGGTTCATTTAGCAGTTCGAGAGTTCATACTGGGCCCGGATAGTTGCTCCGGATAGGTGCTCCGGATAGTTGTTGCTCCGGATAGGTCATGATTTGTTGATATAATATAAATAAATTCTGAAGCATCTGGGCTATAATAAAGCATTGTATTGTCTCCTTTGCGTTCGATACCGAGTCAAATGGGAACGTCGCCATATATTTTCTTGACGTACATAACAAATTTCGTCAAAATCCATTCAATCACTCTCGAGATATTTACGAAGACATTAACAGGCAGACAGACAGACACCAAGCAAAAGAGAAGTGACAACAATAAAAGGCAATATAAAAACAATAGATATTCACTAATAGCAATGGACTGTACGGTCGCGCTAACAAGTAAGGTCCCAGCTGTCATTACGTTTGGCTTCCTCTGTGCTGTATTAATGTCTGTCAGATGTTGAATACAGTGGGTAAGGGTAGGAACATGTTTGTATATTTCACTCGATATGAAGAAATGAAGCTTAGATATTGCTGATACCAATTATTAATCAAAACTTACTTGGTGCCGAGACATCACTTATTAGCGCGACTGTACATATTGAAATAACATTGCAAAAAAGGTTATTTAGCTACACATGATTTTAGAAAGTAGGGAATAGGAAATGAGAGAGAGAGAGAGAGAGAGAGAGAGAGAGAGAGAGAGAGAGAGAGAGAGAGAGAGAGAGAGAGAGAATGGCTAATATGAGAACAAGGGTGACCGAGAACAAATTATTAAGGATGGTTTTAGACTAGACAGGGGCAGAGACCAAGAGAGTGGGAAGGATAGACGGTGATAAAGAGAGTGGGAAGGATAGACGGTGATAAAGAGAGTGGGAAGGATAGACGGTGATAAAGAGTGGGAAGGATAGACGGTGATAAAGAGAGTGGGAAGGATAGACGGTGATAAAGAGAGTGGGAAGTATAGACGGTGATAAAGAGAGTGGGAAGGATAGACGGTGATAAAGAGAGTGGGAAGGATAGACGGTGATAAAGAGAGTGGGAAGGATAGACGGTGATAAAGAGAGTGGGAAGGATAGACGGTGATAGAGTGGGAAGGATAGATGGTGATAAAGAGAGTGGGAAGAATAGACGGTGATAAAGAGAGTGGGAAGGATAGACGGTGATAAAGAGAGTGGGAAGGATAGACGGTGATAAAGAGAGTGGGAAGGATAGACGGTGATAAAGAGAGTGGGAAGGATAGACGGTGATAAAGAGAGTGGGAAGGATAGACGGTGATAAAGAGAATGGCAAGGATAGACGGTGATAAAGAGAGTGGGAAGGATAGACGGTGATAAAGAGAGTGGGAAGGATAGACGGTGATAAAGAGGGTGGGAAGGATAGACGGTGATAAAGAGAGTGGGAAGGATAGACGGTGATAAAGAGAGTGGGAAGGATAGACGGTGATAAAGAGAGTGGCAAGGATAGACGGTGATAAAGAGAGTGGAAAGGATAGACGGTGATAAAGAGAGTGGGAAGGATAGACGGTGATAAAGAGAGTGGGAAGGATAGACGGTGATAAAGAGAGTGGGAAGGATAGATGGTGATAAAGAGTGGGAAGGATAGACGGTGATAAAGAGAGTGGGAAGGATAGACGGTGATAAAGAGAGTGGGAAGGATAGACGGTGATAAAGAGAGTGGCAAGGATAGACGGTGATAAAGAGAGTGGAAAGGATAGACGGTGATAAAGAGAGTGGGAAGGATAGACGGTGATAAAGAGAGTGGGAAGGATAGACGGTGATAAAGAGAGTGGGAAGGATAGACGGTGATAAAGAGAGTGGGAAGGATAGACGGTGATAAAGAGAGTGGGAAGGATAGACGGTGATAAAGAGAGTGGGAAGGATAGACGGTGATAAAGAGAGTGGGAAGGATAGACGGTGATAAAGAGAGTGAGAAGGATAGACGGTGATAAAGAGATTGGGAAGGATAGACGGTGATAAAGAGAGTGGGAAGGATAGACGGCGATAAAGAGAGAGAGGGGAATAGGGTGAATGAGAGAGGAGTGGAAAAATAGAGGGTGACAAAAATAGATAATGCGCATGGAATAGGTTGAGGGTCGAGTTAGGGTGAGAACTAAGGCTAGGGTGATGGTAAGGGTGAAGTTAAAGGTAAGAACTAGGTGTGTGTGTGTGTGTGTGTGTGTGTGTGTGTGTGTGTGTGTGTGTGTGTGTGTGTGTGTGTGTGTGTGTGTGTGTGTGAGTTAACCCTTTCTGTACCAGCGATTTTTTTTTATTATATTCTAGCTATATTTAGACGATTTTGTGCAGTTTAAGAAGGACCTGTGGTAGTAAAAAGGGTTAATTGAGATAGTTTGAAGCTGGTTAATTGCTGGAGGCCCATTATAAATTGATTAAAATCCTCTAATAGTAGCCTGAATATAGTTAAAAGGACGCCACCGGTACAGAGGGGTCTAAAGGGCAGGTAAGGGGCAGTAATAATATGTAAGCGAACCAGAGAGAGAGAGAGAGAGTGTGTGTGGGTGTGTGTCTCTCTCTCTCTAATAATATTAATAATTGTCGGTTTATTGCTTATTTGCAGTCAAGAGGTTAAAAATCTACAGACTTGTTCTTAAGGGGAGGTTTTTAGTCTGTTCCCTAGATCTCCGTCAAACTTAAAATTACACTCCCCAGACCCTCTTTCAAGATAAATTTGTATATTTTTCGGTAGAAAAATTTCCCGGCCGATGGCCGATTCTTCTTAAATTACAGGCTCGCTATCGCTCGCCAGGAAAAAATCGACACCTAATTGGCACGAAGTCTTAAAATTTACAGAAATGGGATGAAAGTTCTTAAAATCGCCAAACTAATGGGGCGAACGTCTTAAAATATCAAAAGCAATGGGGCTAACCATGAGGGAGAAAGGGGTGAAGATAAAAATCCCTCAAGTGGAAATCTCCCCTTAACCTACTGTATGTACAGTACAATGCTTATTCTACGTTAAGGGGAGGTTTTTAGTTGATTCCCTAGACTTCCATCAAGCTTAAAATTACTCCCCCTAGACCCCCTTTCAAGATAAATTTGTACATTTTTCGGTAGAAAAATGTCCCGGCTGAGAGCCGGTTCCTCTTATATTACAGACTCGCTATCGCTCGCCAGGAACAAATCGACACCTAAATGGCACGAAAGATCTTAAAAGTGACATAAATGGGGCGAAAGTTCTTAAAATCGTCAAGCTAATGGGGCGAACGTCTTAAAATCTCAAAATCAATAGGGCTAAACATGAGGAAGAAAGGGATCCAGAAAAAAACTCCCTCCAGTGGAAATCTCCCCTTAACTACGAGGTCCTATGCGACATTTGGCGGCTGTGACGTGCCGAGTTCCCACCATAGTACAATCGGCCTAATAAGTCATGTCTCGGCACCAATTATCTATCTATCTATCTATCTATCTATCTATCTATATGCTCAGGCCCAATCCCCATTTTGGGGGTAGCCGACTCAAGACAGAGCAAGAACCAATTATGTTTTGATCAATAATTGGTATCAGCAATATTTATACATTATTTCTTCGTTTCGAGCGAGATATACAACCATGTTCCTACACCTACCCACCCTAATCAACATCTGACAGACATTAATACAGACCAGAGGGAGCCAAACGTAATGACAGCTGAGACATGACTTATTAGCGCGACCGTACACACACAGATGCACTGGTGAGAAGTATGTGTAGGCTAACACAAGCTTATAGTTGAGGAACCACGATACACTCCTCTCCATCGGGATAGCCGAAAAAATCTTTAGGATTCTGGAGGTCTCGAACCCTCGACGTCGCGGTAAGCGTCCAGCGCCTTAGACCACTCGTCTAACCCGACCCGTGTGTGTGTATGAGAGAGAAAGAGAGAGTGCGTGTGTGCGTGAAAGGGTGAGTAAGAGTAAGGGCTATATATAGAGAGTAAGGGTTAAGGGTTAAAGGGCAGGTAAGGGCTAGTAATAGAATATAAATAGCGAACCAGAGAGAGAGTGTGTGTGTGTGTGTGTGTGAGGGAAAGAGAGAAAGAGTGTGTGTGAGAGAGAGTAAGAGTAAGGGCTATATATAGAGAGTAAGGGTTAAGGGTTAAAGGGCAGGTAAGGGCTAGTAATAGAATATAAATAGCGAACCAGAGAGAGAGAGTGTGTGTGTGTGTGAGAGGGAGAGAGAGAAAGAGTGTGTGTGAGAGAGAGTAAGAGTAAGGGCTATATATAGAGGTTAAGGGTTAAAGGGCAGGTAAGGGCTAGTAATAGAATATAAATAGCGAACCAGAGAGAGAGAGTGTGTGTGTGTGTGAGGGAGAGAGAGAAAGAGTGTGTGTGAGAGAGAGTAAGAGTAAGGGCTGTAAAGAGAGAATAAGGGCTAAGGGTAAAGGGCAGGTAAGGGCCAGTAATAGTATGTAAATAGCGAACCAGCCGCCTCTGTCGTAGCGGGCTTGAATTCACCAGTTTAATTAAAAAATGAATTTCCTCCTCCTCCTCCTCCTCCTCCTCCTCCTCCTCCTCCCCCCCCCCCCCCTCCCCCAAACTCTTCCTCATTCTCGCCTCCTTGTTTTATTAGGGTCTTCTTTATTCCTTCCTTCTTTCGTTTCTTTCTTTATCTCTCCCTTCCTTCCTTCCTTCCTTCCTTCCTTCTTCCTTTTGTTCGTTCTTCCTTCCTTCCTTTCTTCCTTCCTTCCTTACTTCCTCCCTCACTATTTATCATTCCCTCCTTATTTTATTATGGTCTTCCTCCTTCCTTCCTTCCTACCTTCCTTTCTTCCTTCCTTCCTTCTTCCTTTTGTTCGTTCTTCCGTCCTTCCTTTCTTCCTTCCTTCCTTCCTTCCTTCCTCCCTCACTATTTATCATTCCCTCCTTATTTTATTATGGTCTTTCCTTCCTTCTTCCTTGTATTTCTTCCTTCCTTCCTTTCACTCTCACTCTTCCCCTCTTCCTTTCTCTCTCCTCCTCCTCCTCACTCTTCTTCATTCCCACATCCTTGTTTTATTAGGGTCTTCCTTCTTCCTTCCTTCCTTCTTTTCTTTCTTATATTTTGTCCTTCCTTCCTCTCTCCCGCTTCCTTTCTTCCTTTCTTTCTTACTCTTAAATTTATTTATTTCTCTCCTCCTCTCCTCACTCTTCCTCATTCCCTCCATAGTTTATCATGGTCTTCGTTCGTCCTTCCTTTCTTCCGTCCTTCCTTTCTTCCTTCCTCCCTTTCTTATTTTCTTTATTCCTTCCTTCCTTCCTTTTTCTCCCACGATTCCTGTTTGTCTGTCTGTCTTTCTCTTTCTTTCTTTCTTTCTTTCTTTCTTTTCTTTCTTTATTTATTTCCTTCCTTCCTTCTTTCTTTCCTTCCTTCCTCGCTCACTCTTCCTTTCTTTCTTTGTTCCTTCCTTCCTTCCCTCCTTTCTCACTCTTCCTTTCTTTCTTTGTTCCTTCCTTCCTTCCTTCCTTCCCTCCTCTCTCACTCTTCCTTCCTTCCTTCCTTCCTTCCTTCCTTCCTTCCTTCCTTCCTTCCTTCCTTCCTTCCTTCCTTCCTTCCTTCCTTCCTTCCTTCCTTCCTTCCTTCCTTCCTTCCTTCCTTCCTTTCTTTCTTTCTTTCTTTCTTTCTTTCTTTCTTTCTTTCTTTCTTTCTTTCTTTCTTTCTTTCTTTCTTTCTTTCTTTCTTTCTTTCTTTCCTTCCTTCCTTCCTTCCTTCCTTCCTTCCTTCCTTCCTTCCTTCCTTCCTTCCTACTCCTGCCCCCCCCCCTCCCTCACTATTCCTCCTTCCCTCCTCTTTGTCTCTCTCCTCTTATATCTTCCTCGTTTATATAATATATAAACGAGGAAGATATAAGAGACCATATTATGGTCTTCCTTTCTTTATTCATCATAATTAATCCCTCCTATTCCTTGTCTCTCTCCTCTTATTCCTTCCTTTATTATCATCTTCCTTCCTCATCATCATCATTATTACTTCTTCCTCCTTGTCTCTCTCCTCTTATTCCTTCCTTTGTTATTTCTTTCCTCATCATCATCATCATTATCTCCTCCTCCTTGTCTCTCTCCTCTCATTCCTTGCTTTATTATCATCTTCCTTCCTCATCATCATCATCATTATTCCCTCCTCCTTCTTGTCTCTCTCCTATCATTCCTTCCTTTATTATCATCTTCCTTCCTCCTCATCATCATCATTATTCCCTCCTCCTTCTTGTCTCTCTCCTCTTATTCCTTCCTTTATTATCATCTTCCTTCCTCATTTTCATTTATTGGGGAGACTGGCCATTTGTTTGGTCTATTAATTCAATTATTCATATTTTTTAAAGTTTCCTCCCTAGACCTCCATCAAGCTTAGAAAAACACCCCCTAGACCCCTCTTCAAGATAAATTTGTACATTTTTCGGTAGAAACATGTCCCGGCCGAAGGCCGATTCCTCTTAAAATTGCAGGCTCGCTTTCGCTCGCCAGGAAAAAATCGACAACTAAATGGCACGAAAGGTCTTAAAATTAACAACGAAATGGAGCGAACGGTGTTAAAATCGCCAAACTAATGGGCCGAACGTCTTATAATCTCAAAACTAGTGGGGGCTAAACATTAGGGAGAAGGGGGTCCAGAAAAACGGTCTGCCTCCCCTTAAATAAGATGTTAAATAATGTAGTATACGTTAGAAATAAAATGGTCTGCTGTACCTGAACATATGTATAAAATGGTCTGCTGTACCTGAACATATGTATAACCTATCTATATATCGACGGTATTTAACTATTTATCTATATATTCGTATAATTATCTATCTATCTACCTATCTATCAATCTATATGTCTATTTATCTATCTATCTATTTGTCTATATATCTGTCTATTTATTTGTCTATATATCTGTCTATTTATTTGTCTATATATCGGTCTATCTATTTGTCTATATATATGTCTATCTATTTGTCTATATATCTGTCTATCTATTTGTCTATATATCTGTCAATCTATTTGTCTATATATCTGTCTATCTATATGTCTATTTATCTATCTATCTATTTGTCTATATATCTGTCTATCTATTTGTCTATATATCTGTCTATCTATTTGTCTATATATCTGTCTATCTATTTGTCTATATATCTGTCTATCTATTTGTCTATATATCTGTCTATCTATTTGTCTATATATCTGTCTATATATCTGTCTATTTATTTGTCTATATATCTGTCTATCTATTTGTCTATATATCTGTCTATCTATTTGTCTATTTATCTATCTATCTATTTGTCTATTTATCTATCTATCTATTTGTCTATATATTTGTCTATCTATTTGTCTATATATATGTCTATCTATTTGTCTATATATCTGTCTATCTATTTGTCTATCTATCTATCTATTTATCTATCAATATATCTGATAAATCATTACTTTTTTTCCATCAGCGTACTAACCGACCTTATCTATCTATCTACCAGTCTATTTATATATCTATCTATCTATCTATCTATCTACCTGTCTATTTATCTATCTATCTATCCATCTATCTGTCAAATCATTACTTTTATACACCATCGTACTAACCAATCCATTCCTGTTCCAGATCCTTGCGACCTCAGGATGACCCAAGGAGTCTACTACCAAGGGGACAGAACAGAAGAAACAAGGACATCGGGGCACAAGAAGACATGGAAGAAGAAGAAGGAAGGAAGGAAGACAAGAGAAGGAGGAAGGAAGAGAGAAGGAGAAGAAGAATATATCAAGAGGAAATAGGAGGAAGAAGGAAGGAAGGACGCAATAAAACAAAGATCAGGACACAAGAAGACAAGGAAAAAGAAGGAGAAGGAAGGAAGACAAGAGAAGGAGGAAGGAAGAAAGAAGGACAAGAATAATAAAACCAGAAGAAATAGGAGGAAGGAAGGAAGGAAGAACGCAAGAAAACACAGACAAGGAAGAAGAGGAAGGAAGACAAGAGAAGGAGGAAGGCAGACAAGAGAAGGAGGAAGGAAGACAAAGGGAAAATAATAAAACAAGAAGAAATAGGAGGAGGAAGATATTAACCCTTTCAGACTCATATGACGCAGAGGTTGCCAGATTAGCAATAAGAAATAGAGTTCTCTCACTCTTATAATTACCTCTCCAAAATTAGTTTTCTGCCCACAGCTAACTCAAAGACAACTGCAGAGGTTGAAGTAACTAAACTAAAGGTTTATAAATACCCCTGATGGTAACAAAGGCTTTAAAGTATCCCCAATAGGCTCAACACAGCTAACTCAAAGACAACTGCAGAGGTTGAAGTAACTAAACTAAAGGTTTCTAAATACCCCTGATGGTAACAAAGGCTTTAAAGTATCCCCAATAGGCTCAACACAGCTAACTCAAAGACAACTGCAGAGGTTGAAGTAACTAAACTAAAGGTTTCTAAATACCCCTGAGGGTAACAAAGGCTTTAAAGTATCCCCAATAGGCTCAACACAGCTAACTCAAAGACAACTGCAGAGGTTGAAGTAACTAAACTAAAGGTTTATAAATACCCCTGATGGTAACAAAGGTTTAAAGTATCCCCAATAGGCTCAAAATCGCGTCATATGTCGGAGAAGATTAGGAGGCTACAGACTATCTCAATTAATCCTTGTAGCTACCATATATCCTTCCTAAGCTTCATAAATTCTTCTAAATGCCTCCCTGAAAACATTTTTCGGTAGCAAAATTTTCTTCCAAAATTTCAGGCTCACTATCATTCGCCAGGAAAAAGATCGACACCACGAAAGGTCTTAATATTGACAAAGAAATGGGGCGAAAGGTCTTAAAATCAACAGACTAATGGGGAAAACATCATACAATCTGAAAACTAACGGGGCTAAACATGAGGACGAAGGGGGAGCAGATAAACGAGCCATCTCCCCTTAAGAAAAGCTGCAGGTAGTTGCAAGTAGTCGCCCGAATAAGATGAAAATGACATGATGATGGTGTTGAAGGGGTTAACTCTTTCAGTACCGGTGACGTCCTTTTCATTATGTGCTGGTAACTGTTAAGGGGAGGTTTCCACTTGAGGGATTTTTTTTTTCGAACTTCCTTCTCCCTCATGTTTAGCCCCATTATTTTTGAGATTTTAAGACGTTCGCCCCATTAGTTTGACGATTTTAAGAACTTTCGCCCCATTTATGTCACTTTTAAGACCTTTCGTGCCATTTAGGTGTCGATTTTTTCCTGGCGAGCGATAGCGAGCCTGTAATTTAAGAGGAACCGGCCTTCGGCCGGGACATTTTTCTACCGAAAAATGTACAAATTTATCTTGAAAGAGGATCAAAGGGGGTGTAATTTCAAGCTTGATGGAAGTCTAGGAAACGCACTGAAAACCTCCCCTTAAACGGTTAAATTCAGCTTAGGAAGGTCGTCTACCATATATATACATCCTTCCTAAGCTTCATAAAATCCTCTAAACTATAGCTGAAAACAAACAAATATTACGGCATCGGTACTGAAGGGGTTCAGGGGAGGCAGACCGTTTTTCTGGACCCTCCCTACTCCCTAAGGTTTAGCCCCACTAGTTTTGAAATTATAAGACGTTCGGCCCATTAGTTTGGCGATTTTAACACCTTTCGCCCCATTTCGTTGTCAATGTTAAGACCTTTCGTACCATTTAGGTGTCTATTATTTCCTGGCGAGCGATAGCGAGCCTCCATTTTTAAGAGGAACCGGCCTTCGGCCGGGAAATTTTTCTACCGAAAAATGTACAAATCTATCTTGAAGGGGGGTCTAGGGGGTGTTTTTCTAAGCTTGATGGAGGTCTAGGGAGTAAACTAAAAAAAATATATATGAATAAATGAATTAATAGACCAAACAAACGGCCAGTCTCCCCTTAACCCCTTCTGTGCCGGTGACGTGCTGGCTGCTGTTAGACGATGTTATGCAGTTTATAAAAGGGCCTCCAGCAATTAACAGGCTTCCAACTATCCCACTTAACCCTGAGTGAGAACTGAGCGATCTCTGCCATACCCATAGCTTACTCTGACTGTTCCTTTTACTTATATATTTCCTAGATCTCAAGTGACGGCGTCTCTTCCGTGGATTGACCTCCTAATCTACCTAGATTGGAAGCCAAAGCGTTACATCTTTCCTTTGCCCCTCAACTTTCTCTTCATAATTGCTGAGGGGCACAGGGCCCTGGGTGGGGCTTTGGTTTCCCGGGCGTTTCCGCACCCTCCTCAGCTCCCCGCCGAGGAGTGGCTTCGGTCACCCAGGCTTTATTGTGGTCGGCGGGGAGGGTTCTGTGGGGGCGCTCGGTTGTGGCCTTGGCCTTGCTCGGGGCCTTGGGGCTGTTCGGCCACGCAGCTTGGGGAAAAACAACAACAACAACAACAACCCTTTATGCTACTACAGACACTTCTTAAACTGCACAACATCGTCTATATGTAGCTAGAATATAATTAAAAAGACGTCGCCGGTACTGAAGGGGTTAAATGGCTACAGACTATCTCAATGAATCCTTTTAGCTACCACATGTCCTTCCTAAGCTTCATAAAATCGTCTTAAACATAGCTGAAATCAAATTAAAATGACTTCATCGGTACTGAAGGCGTTAAGGGGGTTAACCTGCTTGTTTTCTCTCCTGTTCTCTCTTTCTTTGGCTTGTATCCATTCGGCCCTTAAGGGGGGTAACCTGCTTGTTTTTTCTCCTGTTCTCTCTTTCTTTGGCTTGTATCCATTCGGCCCCATTCAACCTACTGTTTTCAGACGCTAATCCCCATCCAGGTGTCTATTTCTTCCTGGCGAGCGATAGCGAGCCAGCATTGTATGGAGAAATTTGTCTATCGAAAAATGTACAAATTTAGCCAGCTGCCAAAATAAAATAAAATATGCTGGCTCGCTCCCGCTCGCCAGGAAAAAATTGATACCTGAATGGGGATAAACGTCTTAAAACAGTAGGCTGAATGGGGCCGAATGGATACAACCTAGAGAGAGAGAGAGAGAGGGAAAGGGAGAGAGAGAGAGGAAAACAAACAAGGTGGTCCCCCTTAAGTAACGACAAATCAGCTGCTAAAAGATTCAATTTACCGCCACCTGAACACAAACCGAGTATAGTGAAGAGAGAGAAGGAAGAGATGAAGATTGAGTTAGTACGGACCGTAATACGATCCACAAAACGGGGACGTGATTTGATCTAGCCTTTCTTCACCTGGTATCTATCTATCTAGCTATCTATCTATCTATCTATCTATCTATCGTTATCTATCTATCTATTTATCTATCTATCCATCTATTTATCTATCTATCTATCCATCAATCTATATATCAATCTATCTATCTATTTATCTATCTATCTATCCATCCATATACCCATCCATCTATCTATCTATCTAGCTATCTATCCATATATCTATCTATCCATCTATCTATGTATCTATCTATCTATCCATCCATTTATCCATCCATCCATCTATCTATCTATCTATCTATCTATCTATCAATCTATCTACCTACCTACCTATCTATTCATCAATCTATCTATCAATATATTTATTTATCAATCTATATCTCTTATCTATCTCAGAGCTAGAGATAGGGGCTGGATTGAGTTAGGTGGGGGCTGTATTGGGACTGTCAGAATCGACCATAATATATCAATCTATATATTTATCTATCTATCTATATCTCTTATCTATCTATGAGCTAGAGATAGGGGCTGGAGTTACGTAGGGGCTGTATTGGGACTGTCAGTATCGACCATAATATATCAATCTATATATTTATCTATCTATCTATATCTCTTATCTATCTATGAGCTAGAGATAGGGGCTGGATTGAGTTACGTAGGGGCTGTATTGGGACTGTCAGTATCGACCATAATATATCAATCTATATATTTATCTATCTATCTATATCTCTTATCTATCTATGGGCTAGAGAAAGGGGCTGGATTGAGGTTACGTAGGGGCTGTATGGGACTGTCAGTATCGACCATAATATATCAATCTATATATTATCTATCTATCTATATCTCTTATCTATCTATGAGCTAGAGATAGGGGCTGGATTGAGTTACGTAGGGGCTGTATTGGGACTGTCAGTATCGACCATAATATATCAATCTATATATTTATCTATCTATCTATATCTCTTATCTATCTATGAGCTAGAGATAGGGGCTGGATTGAGTTACGTAGGGGCTGTATTGGGACTGTCAGTATCGACCATAATATATCAATCTATATATTTATCTATCTATCTATATCTCTTATCTATCTATGAGCTAGAGATAGGGGCTGGATTGAGTTACGTAGGGGCTGTATTGGGACTGTCAGTATCGACCATAATATATCAATCTATATATTATCTATCCATCTATATCTCTTATCTATCTATGAGCGTAGAGATAGGGGCTGGATTGAGTTACGTAGGGGCTGTATTGGGACTGTCAGTATCGACCATAATATATCAATCTATATATTTATCTATCTATCTATATCTCTTATCTATCTATGTGCTAGAGATAGGGGCTGGATTGAGTTACGTAGGGGCTGTATTGGGACTGACAGTATCGGACATAATATATCAATCTATATATTATCTATCTATCTATATCTCTTATCTATCTATGAGCTAGAGATAGGGGCTGGATTGAGTTACGTAGGGGCTGTATTGGGACTGTCAGTATCGACCATAATATATCAATCTATATATTTATCTATCTATCTATATCTCTTATCTATCTATGAGCTAGAGATAGGGGCTGGATTGAGTTACGTAGGGGCTGTATTGGGACTGTCAGTATCGACCATAATATATCAATCTATATATTTATCTATCTATCTATATCTCTTATCTATCTATGAGCTAGAGATAGGGGCTGGATTGAGTTACGTAGGGGCTGTATTGGGACTGTCAGTATCGCCCATAATATATCAATCTATCTATTAGCTATCTATCTATATCTCTTATCTATCTATGAGCTAGAGATAGGGGCTGGATTGAGTTACTTAGGGGCTGTATTGGGACTGTCAGTATCGACCACTAATATATCAATCTATATATTTATCTATCATCTATATCTCTTATCTATCTATGAGCTAGAGATAGGGGCTGGATTGAGTTAGGTAGGGGCTGTTATTGGGACTGTCAGTATCGACCATAATATATCAATCTATATATTTATCTATCTATCTATCTCTCTTATCTATCTATGAGCTAGAGATAGGGGCTGGATTGAGTTACCTAGGCGCTGTATTGGGACTGTCAGTATCGACCATAATATATCAATCTATATATTTATCTATCTATCTATATCTCTTATCTATCTATGAGCTAGAGATAGGGGCTGGATTGGAGTTACGTAGGGGCTGTATTGGGACTGTCCGTATCGACCATAATATATCAATCTATATATTTATCTATCTATCTATATCTCTTATCTATCTATGAGCTAGAGATAGGGGCTGGATTGAGTTACGTAGGGGCTGTATTGGGACTGTCAGTATCGACCATAATATATCAATCTATATATTTATCTATCTATCTATATCTCTTATCTATCTATGAGCTAGAGATAGGGGCTGGATTTGAGTTTACGTAGGGGCTGTATTGGGACTGGTCAGTATCGACCATAATATATCAATCTATATATTTATCTATCTATCTATATCTCTTATCTATCTATGAGCTAGAGATAGGGGCTGGATTGAGTTACGTAGGGGCTGTATTGGGACTGTCAATATCGACCATAATACGATCCACAAAACGGGGAGGTGATTTGATCTAGTCTTCTTAACATGGCATGCATATCTCTCTCTCTCTCTCTCTCTCTCTCTCTCTCTCTCTCTCTCTCTCTCTCTCTCTCTCTCTCTCTCTCTCTCAGTATCTGTCTATCTATAGCTCTATCTATCTACGAGTTGAAGAATCTACCTTCCTTCACCTATCACACGGGCGATTTTTCCGGCAATTTTTCACGAGCAAGTAAGTTTTCTTACTATTTTAAGGGGAGGCACAGGGTTTTTTTTCGACCCCCCCCCCCTCTCCCCCTCATGTTTAGCCCCATTAAGTTTAAGATTTAAAGACGTTCCACCCATTAGTTTGGCTATTATACCACCTTTCGCTCCATTGCCTTGTCAATTTTAAGACCTTTCGTACCATTTAGGTGTCGACATTGTCCTGGCGAGAGACAGCGAGCCTGTATTTTTAAAAAGAACCGGCTACCGAAAAATGTACAAATTTATCTTTAAAGGAGGATCTAGAGTTTTTTTTTGTTAAGGCTTGATGGAGGGCTAGCGAGGAAACTAAAGAAATATATGAATGAATAATTAAATAGACCAAAAACTAACCACTACCCCCCTTAATAGACTATAGTAACACAAACAAAGTAGTGATAGAAGGAAGCAAGTAAGGGAATAACAAATGAAGGAGGGAAGGAAAATGAATAAAGGAGAGAATAAGGAGAAAATAAGGAGGGAGAAAATGCCATAAAACGAAAAAGGAGAAACACCAATAAAGCAGAAAGTATGTATAAAAACAATATATACAATACATAATAAATAAGAACAAATAAATAAAACAATACATAATAAATAAGAACAAATAAATAAAACAATACATAATAAATAATAAAATAAAATAAAACAATACATAATAAATAAGAAAATAAAATAAAACAATACATAATAAATAAGAAAAAAAATACATATTAAATAAGAAAAAAAAATACATAATAAATAAGAAAATAAAATAAAAAACAATACATAATAAATAAGAAAATAAAATAAAAACAATACATAATAAATAAGAAAATAAAATAAAAACAATACATAATAAATAAGAAAATAAAATAAAAACTACATAATAAATAAGAAAATAAAATAAAAACAATACATAATAAATCAGAAAATAAAATAAAAAACAATACATAATAAATAAGAAAATAAAATAAAAAACAATACATAATAAATAAGAAAAAATAAAAATAAAACAAATTAAACAAATAAAAGAAACCCAATAAAGAAAGTATGTATACAAAATAGTAATAAATAAATAAATAAAATTAAGTAAAAGGGAAATCAGAGAAAACGGAATAATGAAAGAAATAGCGCAGGAGTAACATTAAGGGAGCCCACCTCGCTTTGTTTTATCTTTCTCTCCCTCTCTCTTTGGCTTGTATCCATTCGACCCCATTCAGCCTACTGTTTTAAGACGCTTACCCCCATCCAGGTGTCAATATTTTCCTGGCGAGCGGTAGCGAGCCAGCATATATATATTTTTGTTTTGACAGCAAGCTAAATTTGTACATTTTTCGATAGTAAAATGTCTCCGGCGAAGCCGGATTTCTTCATACAATGCTGGCTCGCTATCGCTCGCCAGGAAAAAATCGACACCAGGATGGGGATAAAAGTCTTACAACAGTTAGCTGAATGGGGCCGAATGGATACAAGCCAGAAAAAAAAGGAGAGAAAGATAAAATAAATAAAAAACGGTGACTCCCCTTAAGAAATATAAAAACAAAACGAAAGGAGGAAGTAAGGAAACAAAATAGAAGATAAAGGAATGAGAAAATTAATAAAACAAAAATAAAGAAA